>JAQQPU010012699.1:92-13548 GCA_029168905.1 Artemia sp. Kazakhstan ARC1039 | reverse complement strand
GTTGTTCAGGGTGGGGGCTGTAATTTCCTTGTTCATTTTGATCTGACACCGTTTTCGAGGGGTTTCAGACTTCTTTTAAAATCACCATAAATTTTTTTCCCAATAAGCTTTTACTTTTAAGACGAACCGAAATAATAGTCACCATTCTTGGATCAGTGTCTGATGGCAATTTCTTTTCACTAGGCAGTTTTTTTCTAAACGTATTTTTTAACTTTTGGTTACTATGGGCTGATGTTCGCTCTTTACTAGGTTGCAGCTACCGCTGCAATCATGATTCAGATATTTGGCTACAAATTAATATCGCTTGGCTCAATTTTGTTCGAAAACTAGACGAGTTAATTAAAAGCTCAGTTTTTTTCAAAATATTCTAAGACATAATTAGGAAGGGAGGGCCGTTTTCATCTTGGACTGAGCAACCTAGTTTAAACTGAGTTAATGTGTCTAAAAATGCCAGAAATTTTTAGCGATAAATATTTTTTTCAAAGATTATAGTAATTTAGAAACTGATTGGCAATAAAAACCCAAATTTTCGGGATTAAGATTTCTGAATAGCTAAAAAAAAGAACCTCCTAAAGCCTAAGGAACAAAAATTTAGGTCCATTTTTTCATAAGTAGGGCACTGCCTAAGTTAAAAGCAAATTGGGCTCAGTGTAGTATTAAAGTTAAAAAAATAAATTTTTTATTTAGCTATAGGTACAGAGTGATAGGGCTACTGGCTAGCAGATACAGTTCACTATATCCTAGAGGTGTAGTCACTAGAATTTTAAACTGTGCTGAATCAAATATAGTTATTCCCAAATTTTGATTGCTTGTCTTTGGGGGCATCCGGAGGGCTAGTTGCCCTTCAATCTTTTCGGCTACTTAAAAAGGGCAGGGAGTAGAACTTTTCATTTCCGTTCGACTGAGTCCTTTCCCAATCTTCAGCAACCCTTAGTTCGATAAAATCAACCCAGAAAAAAGACACAGATACGCTAAATTAGATGATATAGCTTTCATTAAGATTGCTTGACTTTTGAGGGTGTTTCCCCCCTTTTTCGAAAATCAGACAAATTTCCTCTGAAAAATAGTTTTTGACGGGTAATATTGAACTTAATAAATTTTATATGTTTGGAATCAGCATGAATCTCCAATTCCTTTGAAGTATTAATTGTTGTCAAGATTTCTTTCTTTGGAGCTTCAGTCGCTTTTGCGCCGAGTTGCTCCTTACTACTAATTGTTTAATTAATTTCTTCTCAATGTCCTTCATACGGAAGGAGTTGTCATATAAACTTCAGAGGAGGCTCATTCGATGTAAAATTAAAAGTTCTAGTGAATTTTTTGAAGAGTGAACGGTGATTGGGGGAGGGCAATCTGCCCCCACCCCACGCACCTTATTCCCTAAAGAAGTCCAATGAAAAATTTGAGATAACAGTTTTTTCAGCATAGCTGAAAGGTCTAATAACTATGCCTCTGGGGATTAAATCCTCTCCCCCTACAGTCATTGGGGCATAAACTAAAAGTTATGCAGTTGACCTATTCACATTTGATATTTGTTGTCGGGAAAAAAGGACTTGTTTGACTATTGGAGTCCAAGAAGGTTAAGGGTATCGAAGTTAAGCTCTCATAGAATGTTAAGGGGAGTGTTGAATTAAATCTAAACATAGACCTACTATGTACATGCAGTTAGTGAAAAGGGCATATCTTAGGAACTGTTTAGGCCCAACACAGTTCTTAAGATATGCACACTTTATACAATAGACATCAGGGTATTAAACTGGAACTTTAAGGGAAACATGATGGGAATGATCCATTCACCAAAAGACAATATACGCATGATATTACTTTAACTTCAACCGCTACTTCTACTGCACCTACTACTAAGGCTAGTAATATTTGTAAAAATTTCAGGGAGTTTTGAGAGGGAATTTAAATTAAATTGAAACACACTATGGGCATACATTTGAACAAAGCGCGTATCAGCAGTATCTTCCGAAAAGTTTAGAGCATTAAATTAAAACTTTCACGGCATGATAGGGATGATGTTAAAATGAGCAAAAGGCGATGTGTGCATACTAGAGCTGTTACCGCTGTTACTACTACAACTATTATTACTAAGGGCACTAAGGGGATATTTTCAAGTAATATTGAGGGAAAAATTGAACTAAACCAAACTACAATATGTTCATGTAGGTTGTGAAGAGGACATATCCGCAGTATCTCAAAAATGGGACAGAATCTTTAGTTGTAACTTATAGGGCATGTTGGGGAGGATTTTAAATTACCAAAAGGCACTTCGTGCATGCTATTACTGCTACTGCTATAATTAAAACTAGATGAAAATTTCAGGGATTGTTGAGGGAACGTTACACTAAATCAGAACACATTTTGTACATAGCCTACATGTAGTCAAAAGGACATATAAACCAATGTCCCAAGAACGGCTTAGGAGATTATACAGAAACTTTTAGAGTAATCTATGATGGATATTGAAAGTCTTAAATTTTGTTTAGGCAACTAGCACTATTACTAATACAAAACTACTGCTACAACTGCTGAGGAATGCTACAAATATTTCAGAGAAAGTTTAGAATGATGTTGACCAAAAGCAAAGCATACATAGGTTGTCAAAAGGGTACATCAGCAATATCTCGAGAACCAGTTACAGCATTAAATTTTATAATTTTTGGGCACACTGGAATGGAAAGCATATTGAACTAACCAAAAGACACCATATGCATGCTACTATTAACACTTTTACTGCTAGTTTACTATTTCTGTTATGAATATTTGCATGCAACTGCTTGTTTATAGGCTTGCTTGAGTGTAGAAAATCACAAGTAGTAGAGCCAAGTAATATACACACCACCTGATGTTGTCAACTCAACATTCTATAAAAGTTAGTTAATTACATGGCAGACTTAAATTATATTTACACATTTTTTACATAAGCATATGCAGGAGGCTACCAAGTCTTGTTTAGGCTGGGAAAATATTGATAATAGAATGCTAATAGCTTATTGTATGACTAAAAAGAGCAGGATATCAGTTATATAACACTGTAGAACCAACTGATGGTTATTGCGGTGACTCAGATAAATTTTAATCACAGCTATAGAAAGAAACAGACTCCAGAAAGTGTACAGGGTAGAAATATGATATTTGTATTATGAAAATATCTCTAAAATAAGTGGATTAAAGACCATTTTCTGGTGAGAAACGGAAAAAGGAAGAAATATTCAATTTAACATGCTTTTGTGGGAAGCCATCGCAAATTATAGCACAAAAGGAGTTGTTCGCAATCCCTCCCCATTTAATATAGCCTAACTCAAAAGTGTTTCTTTTTTCAATAGTAAAACAGACAAGGGCTAACGTGAGTCACAATAAAGAACTAAAATTTCCTTATTATCTTGGCCTTCTAACACAGCCAAACAGAAAAACAAAATTGCCCTTGGCTTTTTCTACAGATATCCCTGGTAAAGGGCAAACCACAGTGTGAATAATAACTGAGCTACCAACACTGCAATTTCTGTTAAATTTTAGTATTCACTCTTATTCTATCCACTGTTTGAAGCATAGTTTTACCCACTCCGTTCTTCAAAGTAACAAATCCACAAATGAGGCTAACTCTTTTCTTCAGATTATACGCCCAAATAGTTATCTGTTACAGGGTAGTGTAAAGTAAAAACAAAAATGGCAAAATTAGCCACTGTCATTGATTTTTTTTTTCTACCAGACTTGTTTTAAAGATGGTTAGTAGTTTTTGAAAAAATACGATTTTTGTTTTTATTCGAACAAATGTCAAACACGGGATAAAGCCCTAGACCTTAAAAAAAGACAACAGAACTTTCAATTTACACTCAAATTAGCACCCTCACAAAGTTTTAAGATATTTCTTTTAAGAGCCTGGAAAGTGTTTTGGCAACTTTCTGGCCATTTTCAACCTGCATTTCGAGGGGAATCAATAATTTTTTTCCCTTCCGTATTGGGGCCTCCTTAGCTAAGGGCCAATCCAAAATTTGACCTTTTTTATAGTCCATTTGTTAGAAGGAGGACAAATTTCAAACAGACCAATGCTCTGAATGATTTTTTGTGAATGAATCCCTTGTCCTAAGGATTTATGGCTGTAAGTTTCGAACTGATTAAGGAAAACAAGTCTTTGGGGGCCCTAGCCTCTCTCCCGTGCCCCCAAAAATACTGGTGAATCTTTATGACAAGGAGAATAATGCCTGAAAGTTTAACAAACTTGCATCCATTTTTCTCCACTCTATTATACGTCTGCAAAGAATTGAAGTTCACATATTTACGGCCCATATCCTGGGGCCCTTGGAGGTTATAGTTATCTATTAAAAATAAAGTTCATTGTTATGGTCTAGTCATCTTTGTGGATTTTCTTTCGTTTGTCTGTGACCCATCCCAATCTGGCCAAGAATTGCTGATGGTTGTTAGACATTGCAAACGAGAACTTCCTAGGAAGCACTATGTATACATGTTATAATTGTAGCAGATGTTAACTATCGAAAAAGAAGTATAACAAAGCGTTGGTCCGAAGAAAAATCAAAGTTAAAATCTGACAAAATAACGCATTCTTTAAGGTTCTCTGAATCAATTGTCACCTGACAATGCTGTTACCAATGTTAGACTGGTACTTTGTTGCAAGGGTTGAAGCAGCATCTTATTTTTGATGCTTAATTTTAACTAAATAAGCACCATATGTTCCCATTATGTCAAACATGCGTCCTCTTTTGAATACTGTATCTTCATTACAGTTTAATATGAAATAAAACTCCCAAAACATATTGAATTGTAACTTAATGAATTAGCACTCAAAGCCTCTCTCACATTGTGAAAGAATGGTAAGATTTAAATGTTGTGAGATTATCAGCAAAATGATGACTAAGAGAAATCTATTTTAAAGAGAACAATATTTCAGGTTAGCAAACATATTAAAAAAGTTATTAAGACTTAACTTTGAGCATAACTTTGAAGCATAACTCAACTTTGAGTTTTTTTCTACAGTGCTCTTTTATCAGAAGTAGAGAAATGATACTTTTTAAAGTTATAATATTAAGATGTGGGCTTAAGAGTACTGCTTTATATGGCATTATTTGGCTTATAAGAAGAATTTTGGTTCTTATTAAAACAAACAACTTAGTATTGGTCTACTACGCTTTCAGTTGGACATCGAATGGATCGTCAAACACAGTCGGTGTGCTGCTCTCACTATAGCCAGAAACAAGACCCTAAATAAACCCTGGACTATGTTGAACACAACAAATTAGCACTTCCGGAACTCTGTTCTTCAGACCTCCCTGGGAAAGAATGTGAATAATATTTTTTAATAACAAATTTCAGATTGATCTCGGATAACCCTTTCCTTAAAATATTAAGGAAGATTAACCCCTAAAATTTTCACCAATCAAAGCATGGTCAGCAAATCAGTACAAGAAGTGTTTTAAAGTTATAATAATGTAATGTGTGCTTTAGAATGCTGCTTTCTATGACATCGGCGTTCAAGAAAACTTTTTGTTATTATTTAAAAATAAAAACACTGAATATTGGATCTATCAAGCTTTAGATTGGACATCTTATAAATCTTGAAACACAATCTGTGGGCTGCTCTTCCTAATGCCAGGAGAAGATACTAAACAAACTATGCAATAAGTTAAACATAAGTAACTTACATTTAAAGAACTCTTTTCTGCAAACCCCTTAGGAAAGAATATCAATAACGCTTTTTCATAGCGAATTTCTTAATTTTTATAGAAAACTCAGACAGCCCTTTCCTGAAAATAATCACTCGTGTGCAAAAACTATGGAGTATCAAAAACTAAATCTTTTACCAAATCAAAACATGTTTCAGCCAATCAGCAAAAAAGAAACCCCTAAATTTTCTCAGTGGATTCACCAACATTAATAAAATTAAGTTGATTTCTAAGATTATATAGCATTAAAGGTTATACTTTTAGTCAACTACCAATATAAAGCAAGCTGTTAAACAAATAGAAAAAAAAACAATATTGAAAACATATCATATTAGCTTTGCAAAGAAAGAATTGCTTTCAAAAATTCTCCTGTGAACACAAAATTATATACAACAGGAAGTTTTTCTGTAGCACAAATTCTTTGATAAATTTTAACATGAACATTTTAATAAAAATAAAACACTCTTATGCACTGACATACTCAAAGGCCTTTCCCTCAGTATGACTTTTTAGATGATGAGATAACCCAGATCTTGAAGCAAAACGTTTCTCGCATTTCTCACATTCGAAAGATTTTTCTCCAGTATGAGTTCTTTGATGATCAGAAAGGTGATTTTTTCTGCGGAATGTTTTCCCACATATACTACATTCGAATGGTTTTTCTCCAGTATGAGTTGTTTGATGATCAGTCAGGAGAACTTTTCTGTGGAATCTTTTCCCACATGTACCACATTCGAAAGGTTTTTCTCCGGTGTGAAATCTTTGATGATTAGATAAGCAGGAACTTGAAGTGAAACATTTTTTACACATATCACATTCGAAAGGTTTTTCTCCAGTATGAGTTCTTTGATGAAGAGATAAACGTGAATTTGAAATAAAACATTTGTTACATACATCACATATGAAAGGTTTATCTCCAGTATGATATCTTTGATGATTAGATAAACCTGAAGTTGAAGAAAAACATTTCTTACATGCATCACACTCGAAAGGCTTTTCTCCAGTGTGAGTTCTTTGATGAATAGATAGATTGGTTTTTTGGCGGAATGTTTTCTCACAGATGTCGCATTCAAAAGGTTTTTCACTAGTATGAGTTTTTTGGTGACGAGATAAATTTGCCTTTGACGTAAGACGTTTTTTACATATATCACATTCGAAAGGTTTTTCTCCAGTATGAGTTTTTTGATGAATTGAAAGGTTGGATTTTTGGAGGAATGTTTTCTCACAAATATCACATTCGAATGGTTTTTCTCCCGTATGAGTTCTTTGATGATTTAACAGGTAACGCTTTCTGCGAAATCTTTTCTCACAGACGTTACATTCGAAAGGTTTTTTTCCCGCATGAGATCTGTGATGATGAGATAAATTGTTACCTGAAGTGAAACTTTTCTTACAAGCTCCTCGCTCATTAAGTCCTTTTTCGGCATTAGAGTTTTGATGATTAGATAGGTGGTCTTTACTGCGGAAAATTTCCCCACAATTATCACATTCGAAAGATTTTTCTCCCGTATGAGAAACCTCCTGTTTTGCCACATCATTTTCAGCCAATACGTAGATGTGACTTGGCATTTCACTCGGAGAACTCAAATCCATTTCGTGCTTTAGCCATATTCTTGCAAGACCTGGATGGCTTGGTAACTCGCATCCTTCTTTGCTGACATCATTGTCATAAAAAGTTGCAACAGGGAGAGCTGAAAGAACATAAAATTTACATAAAATAGATCGCCAACAGTTGTGTTTTTACCTCTTTTTTTAATTTAGTGCAAAATTCAACTTTTGAGGTTTTTAGCCTTAGACAGCAATCACAAAATTCATATTATAAATTTATTATTTATACTAAATAATACAAAATTAATTAGTTATTACAGTATTTATTCTATAAAAGCTAATTTGAGGCATTAATATTATAATAGTTCGAATTCTTTATTCGTTTTCTAATTCAATAATTCAGAATTCTGGTTGTGCATCAATTTACTTTGGGGTGGGTTTGCCTATAAAAATCAATGTACTGCAATATCGATGCAGTATATTAAATACAACTTTTATCAACTAAAGTAGTTTTTTTTTCAAATAGGTTAATTATATTTCTCTCTATATATGTTTTATATTTTGGCTATACAATAAAACATTGTAAAAAATCCGACACTATATCTAAGGTTTGTTAAGGTTGGTAAAACGACTAAATGATTTATCTTAACAGTAAATAACTAATTTATGATCAAGCTCAGTTTACTCAAATACTCCAAAGAACCGTTTATTTTTTACTTTCCAAATTTCTGGAAGGCAAACATTTTAGGTAGCATAATGTAGGTAAGATGTGACTTACCTCTTGTTACCGCCACAAATGGGCAAAATAAATGTATATTGTGAAAAATAAAGGCGTTTCTGGTGACCAAAAGCTGATAACATAAAACAACACTAGTTACAAGAAAAAAAGAAAAAAAAAAACACGAATTAAGTCTCACAGAACTGAAGCCGCGAATAACATAACAGCTATCAAAAATTTGTTATGCCACATGGAAACATTATTATAATTCTGAATACAAACAATTTTTATCTCTGTCTTTCAAATCCAAAGGCCAAATAATGCCAAGAAGACTTAAAAGATATAAATTAAGGTTAAGTGCGACTTCATTAAAGCGAATGATTAAACTACAAACTTGTATACTGGCATATTATGTCTATTGCGCATAGTTAAATCCAGGGATACATATGGCCCAAGCTTTGCACCAGAAACAAAAGAAAATGCGTCATACTAAAAAAATTGTAAGAGTTCTAATGAGTTCCAAAAGCTAGAAAAAACTCAAAATAAAACTAAACTTGTCGTCTTGTTCTGGGGTTTAATTGGAATACAAGGTTTTTATGTACTAATAATTAAAACCACCCAAAACAGTTTTTTACTAAATAGTTCCCTTCAAATGCAACCAGTGCACACTAATGTAAGAAACACCTATCTTTCATACCCCGCCATAATTTAAACGGAAATTCAAGATACACTTCAATTTGGACGCGCAAAAATACAGAAGAAGATCAGAATATCTGAAGCATACCTTCGTCCTCGTCAATGTTCGACTCCATTTTAACAGGATCAGCATTATATTGAAAATCTGCAGAGACACCATGAGAAACAGAAATAAAATTCACTTCGGTTTCCGTAATTAACACAGGATATGTACTTCCAAAGATATTAGTATCATCATTTGAGGATATATCTTCAGCTTCTATAAAAATTAGAACGCTAACAACAAAACAACTTGGCTAGTCATAAAACACTTAAGATGCCAAAAAATTTTTATATGGTATGTCCGTGGAAGGAACAAAGGTCAATTGATCATCTCAGCATCAAGACTTCGTAAATATATACGAAAAATAAAAAGTAAAGGGTTAAAAAAAATATATTACAAGGATAATGGCCAATTATTGCAAATTCAGTCAAAAACGTCTGTATACTTCCCAATAACATATACTATATGTAAACAATGGGCAAGTTTTGCAACTTGTAGCCCTTCCTCGGGTGGTTATGGAGGGTCGAGTCACCCCCAAAGACATAGTTGTTGGACCTTCAGTCTTTACTGAACAAAATGAGCATCTCACAATTTTGATGTGGATGGCTTTGCGATAAAAAGGGCTTGAGAGAGGGGAAGTTGCCATCCAATTGTTTTAGTTGCTTAAATAAACAACTAGAACTTAAAATTGTTTTATCAAATGAACCTTCTCCCAATCTTCTAGGACCATTGATTTGATACCATCCCCGAGAAGAACAAAGAAAAAAAAATGAATGAAAACACATCCATGATCTTTCTTTTGACAGAAAGCTCCTATATAAATAGATAGTATAGGAGAGTAAAATAGATTAAAGATAGGAGTGACATTCTCTGATATGCTGAATCAGATGGTACAAATTTCAATTTTGGAGAATGTTTTCCACCTTCGTCAAAAATCATGCAAGTTTTCTTAGGCTAATTGCTTTTGATGGGTAACATTAAACTTAGTGAATCTTATATATTTGAAATCAGCATAAAAAACCAATTCTTTGATGTATCTATTATAGTCTGTTACCACTGTTTATTTTATCATAGGCAGCGCAATCGCGCTGCCTAAGTAAAGAGCGATGTTGGCACAATGTATTTTTTTTTTATTTAGACCAGGGCACTTCGTATCGAAGGAGTTGTTGTAGAAACTTCCAAAAGGGCTCATTCAATTGGAAATTGGAGTGTCTTGTGCCCTTTTTAATAGTCGAAAGTGATTAAAAGGCAACTAACACCCCTTCCACTCACCATATCCCCAATGACATCCAATAAAAATTTTGAGATTTTGTTCAGCGTCGTTGATTTCCAGACAGAACTTATGTTTTTGAGGAGGACACTCCCCCACAGCTCTAAGGGCAAGAATAGTAAGTTATGCCCTAGGGGCATATATGGTTTTTTATAGAAAGCGTTGTCGTAGAAACTTCAAAAAAGGCTCATTGGATTGGAAATTCAAAAGGCCAGTGCCCTTTTTAATAGTCGAAAGTGATTGGAGGGCAACTAACACCCCTCTCCTGTCCACCTTTTCCCCACATATCCAATCAAAATTTTGAGATAGCCATTTTGTTCAACGTAGTTGATAGTTCTAGAAATAAGGTCTTTGTGGATGACAACCCCCCTGAGCCCTAAGTGCAAGGGTTGTAAGTTATGCCCTGGGGCATATTTGGTTTTTATAGAAAGCGTTATCTTAGAAACTTCAAAAAGGGCTCATTTGATTGGAAATTGAAATGGCTAGTGCCCTTTTTAATAGTCGAAAGTGATTGAAAGGCAACTAACACACCTTCCACACCCACCATTTATCCAAATACATCCAATCAAAATTTTGAGATAGCCATTTTGTTCAAAATAGTTGAAAGGTCCGGAAATAAAATCTTTGAGATTGACACTCCCCCCACAGCCCTCAGACTAAGGGTTGTAAATTATGCCCCGGGGGCATATAAGGTTTCTATTGAAAGCTTTGTCATAGAAACTATAAAAAGGGCTCATTCAATTGGAAATTCAAAGGGCTAGTACCCTTTTTAATAGTAGAAAGTGATTTGAGGGCAACTAAACCCCCTCTCACGCCCACCTTTTCCCCAAACACATCCAGTCAAAATTTTTATATAGGCATTTTGTTCAACGTAGCTAAAAGTTTTATAAATTAGGTCCCCACAGAGCCCACGGCGAAAGGGTTGTAAGTTATGCCCTGGGGGCATATAAGGTTTATATAGATGATGATGTTGTAGAAACTTCAAAAAGGGCTCATTCGACTGAAAATTAGAAAGGCTTGTGCCCTTTTTAATAGTTGAAAGTGATTGGAGGATAACTAACACTCCTCTCACACCCACCATGTCCCCAAACACATCCAATCAAAATTTTGAGATAGCCGTTTGTTCGACGTAGTTAAAACGTCCAGAAATTATGTTTTTGAGAATGACACTCCCCCCAGAGCCCCCAGGGCAAGGGTTGTAAGTTATTCCCTGGGGCATATAAGGTTTTTTTTTATAGAAAGCGTTGTCGTAGAAAATTCCAAAAGGAATCATTCAATTGAAAATTGAAACGGCTAGTGCCCCTTTTAATGGTCGAAAGTGACTGAGGGGCAAGTAACCCCCTTCTTATGCCCACCATTTCCCAAAACACATCCAGTAAAAATTATGAGATAACTATTTTGTTCAACGTAGTTGAAAGGTTCGGAAATTATTTATTTGAGGATGAAAACCCCCTCATAGCCCTCAGGGTAAAGGTTGTAAGTTATGCCCTGGGGCATATGAGGTTTTTATAGAAAGTGTTGTCATAGAAGCTTACAAACAGGCCTCATTCGATTGGAAATTGAAAGGGCTAGTGTCCTTTTTAATACTCGGAAGTGATTGGAGAGCAACTAACCCCCCTCTCACGCCCACCATTTCCCCAAACATATCCAATCAAAATTTTGAGATATCAATTTTCTGCAATGTAGTTGAAAGTTCTGGAAATTAGGTCTTTGAGGATGGCACCCCCCCCCAGCCCTCAGGGCAAGGGTTTTAAGTTATACCCTGTAGGCATATAAGGTTTTTAAGGAAAGCGTTGTCGTAGAAACTTCAAAAGGGCTCATTCGATTGGAAATTAAAAGGGCTAGTTCCCTTTTTAATAGTCGAAATTGATTGGAAGGCTTGACACTTCCATAGTAAAGATCGATGTGGGTACAATGTATTATTATTATTATTATTTTTTTTTTTAGACCAGGGCCCTTCGTATCAAAGGAGTTGTCGTAGGAACTTTGAAAAGGGCTCATTTGATTGAAAATAGAAAGGGCTAATGACCTTTTTAATAGTCGAAACTGATTGGAGGGCAGCTAGTCTTCCTCCCACGCCCATCCTCCCATTTGCCAAAAATTTAACAAAATCAAAATAGCGTAGGTGTATCCAAGCTATCAAAGAAAGTAAACAGATTTTTTTGCGAATGGTATCAAGTTTTCTATTTCAGGTCAACTAGAGAAGGTATGAAACTAAATTAAACACTACTATTTGTGTCCAGATTTTTAAACGGGTGTATGGTGTTAAAAATTGCTGAAATTTTTTCTCCAGCATACAAATAGCAAGCCAACCTATAAAGTCTTAAAAAAACGAAAATATTTAAACTATTATTTTCATTTTCCCTGACAAGGCTATGTCGATATAAAACGAACATAAATTAATTAATAAAACTTTTTCCACAAAATAAAGAAAAGTAAAGAACTCCATTAAACCAAAAATGAGCAAAAATAAAATAAAATAATCTACCATGCTTGAAACTACCACAAATCAGCATCGATAAATAAATGAAACCCAAAACGAACAGAAATAACAATAAATAACCGAATCAAACTCAAAACGAGCAGAAATTATCATGATTAGGGCTCAAAACCGCTAAGGCCAGAACGTAATTTGCACTTTCCTGAAAAAATACAAATAAATGTGCATTGTCAGTTTAATATACATATTAATTTTAATTTTGCTCGTTTTTGGTTTAATGGAGTTCTTTACTTTTTTTTGAAAAACTTATTTTGTGGAAAATGTTTTTTAATTAATTTGAAAGAAAAGCAGTAATTTTATAAGAATTCTTTAAACTAAAACAAACTCTTCTTACATCTGAGGGAGTTTAAATTCTAGACTCTCCCCTACATAGATAAAATTTTAATTAAAACATAGCATATTCTTTACTAAGATTATAATTAGTATCTCCAATAACATGATACTTTAGAATAAAGAGTGGGGAGTTTGGGGAACGGGTAAATTTTGTCATACACAAGCTTGGTAAAGAATAGATTGGAATGGTTTAACGAAAGCTGAAGTCCTAGACATAAATTGAAACATTTATACTTTAAAAAAATGTTAATTACTTATTTGGATGGTAACCATTTATCAAGTCGCTTAAAAAAAAATCAATAATGATTAGGTTATACAGTTTGTTTAATGTATTTTTGAACTTAAAGTAGCAGACATATGCGGGCAATGGTAACAACTCCCTTAATTTTTAAACAAAAGTAGCACAAATAAGCAGCAAATTGGCTAAGCCACCCATAGTACCAATTACCTTGCTTAACAGCAGTGATGTCAGACAGCATGGGTGTTTCCATAGTTGACCAATTGAGTCAAATACACAGTTAGTCTCTTTTGACTCTTCCCAGTGGTTAGAAATCTCCAAAATCTAAATGATTAATGAATTACTATATGACAAGATTATATGGTACTGTATGTACCATCATTATTTTCAAAAGGAGATGAAAGAGCACAAAACTTAGGAAATAGTTGG
>JAQQPU010012698.1:5899-25592 GCA_029168905.1 Artemia sp. Kazakhstan ARC1039 | reverse complement strand
GTCTTACAAGGCTTGGGTTGTAAGACTATTCGTCTTGTTCGCGTTATCTCCAATATGAGAGGATCCTTATTAGTAATATTTATCAGTTATAATAAACGATTGCACCTTATAAGACAGAGCTCTTTCTATTCCCTTCTTTATAATGCCAGATAGTCTATTCGTCAAGCGATATGAAAAAAAGAATAAACCTTAGCGCATCCTCTTTGGTGGGAGAAATGGAAGGGCTCGGGGGTCCTTTGGGGGCAAGGGGGGGGGGGGTCTTTGAGGGTACGAGAGCCTTTGGGAGCCCGGGGAGGCCTTTGGAGATCGGGGAAGGGTCTTTGTGGGCTTGGGGATCCTTTGGAAGCCTGGCGGCCTTTGAGGATCAGGGGAGGGCCTTTGGGGGTTCGGGGACCTTTGGAGACCGGGGGAGGACCTTTGTGGGTCTGGTGGACCTTTGTGGACGGTGGAGGGCCTTCGGGGGCTCGGGTATGGCTTTTTGGGGTCTGGGGGGTGCCCTTGAGCACCGATTGGTCCTTTGGAAGTCCCGGTGGACCTTTGGGGACAGGGGAAGGGCCTTTGGGAGCCCGGGGAGTCTTTGGGGTCTGGGGGCTCTTTGGGAGCCGGGGGGGGCTCTTGAGGAATACTGGGTTTAGCTATCCGCTCTATAACCTCAAGTAATTGCCTAGGCAATACGAGCACTTACCAATTATGTCAAATAATTTTTTATCGCTCAGAAGTTGAACTCCTATTCATTTGAAAGGAGACTAAGAGCCCATTTGATTTGTAGTGAGTATTGAATCATATCCATAACAGTAAAACTGTCTCTTTGTGTAGACACATGCGTATTTTTTTGTTAAGGGATATATTTGCCCGCAATGGGCACACATCATATTTTACCATGAGTCAAACTTTACAAAATTGATGAGATTAATTGTGCGGAAGCATCAAAATATGTTGTATAACAGAATGTGGAAATTCTTCAAATTTGTGTAAGGGTTCAAGCCCGCTGGACGCTTGCCTATCGAGTTGTCTCTTTGTGTAAACACATGCGTATTTTTTTGTTAAGGGATATATTTGCCCGCAATGGACACACATCATATTTTACCATGAGTCAAACTTAACAAAATTGATGAGATTAATTGCGCGGAAGCATCAAAATATGTTGTATAACAGAATGTGGAAATTCTTCAAATTTGTGTAAGGGTTCAAGCCCGCTGGGCGCTTGCCTATCGAGTTTTTTCTTTTGCTGTTTTGTTTTTTTTTGTTTTTTTTTATTAGGTATAATTTTATTTACTATATTAATAAAAAAAATACTAATTTAGATATGATACCTTCTTTCTAGATGTTCTAGCACGCTTTTCAAAGCTAGACTTACTGCTCTATTAAATATATCATTATGCATAAGTTTACTTTTGAACAATTATTTCTGTTCATCTTTGATTTAGTGTAGCAGCTCTTTACTTTTAATTGAAAAATAACCTCTTGTGGAAAAAGTTTTTGTCACCCAATTAAATATATCATTGGATATAGGTTTACGTTTGACAAATTATTCGACATTATTTCTGTTCATCTTTGATTTAGTGTAGCAGCTCTTTACTTTTTACTTAAAAAATATCCTCTTGTGGGTTGTGGAAAAAGAGTTTCTGTCTCTCTAATAAGTCTATCGTTAGACATAACTTTACAGAAAATTTAGTTTCTTCTAGTTTCACGGTCTAAGTATAGATTCTAAGAAGGTTTTAACTGCACTGCTTGTTTGGGGGGGGGGGTGTGAATAACCAAAAATATTGGTTGGACCTTTATTTGACTCGGGTAGATGTATATTCTTTTTCGTTTGCCATATCAAAAAAATTTGGATTGTTGGTTCAATTAATTATAAGTTTTTTAAAAATGAAGTAATTAGTTACTACTTATAGTAATTTGCAAGTTCCATATGATGTCAGAAAAGAGATATTTTAAAAAATTTGTTCAACTATAAGTTATATTATTGTTTTCAGATCGTAGTTAGGTTGGGCTCTGAAGAATATTCGGATGAAAAGAAGTTTTCACATTTTCTAGCTTCCGTCAATTTTAGTATATTAAAAAACTTGAAACTGTGATTTTGTGATAAGCCTTCAGCTGCAATTTACACCAGAAGGACAAGATAATTATCAAAAGCATGAAAATTAAAAATGTAAAATGTATATTTCAACGAAATAATATCCTTCTTAATAATTTAAAATCAATAAACCGTGGGAAGCGGTTTTCTTTAGTATTGTTTGTGAATGAATAAAAGATGATGATGAGTGACAGAAAACATTTTTAAAACTAAACAATACTTTAAATTTAGTAAATTGTCAAATCTTGTCAAAATGTAATTTTTTCCTGAAGTTGAAACCTCTTAGTTTAACTCAGGTGTTGAACTTTTGGTAGATATATTGGTTCGAAAATGAACTATTCCCGTAAAATCTGAACTAATATAGGTTCTCCGCAGGAAACTCGAGTTTTTGATCATAGCGTTCTCAATCTTTTAGGATGTATGGAGTGAGTGGGAGCTCACAGTTGAGGAGGAGGAGCTTCTTCTCCGTGCTAGTACAGCAATTGATGCTAGTGATGATGTCGTGCTAGAAGTGCACTATACTGAAGACGGTCTTTCATATACATCTGAGGACTTGGTACGGCGGGGGCCTTCAGGTCGTCTTTGCATAGAGGATGACGAGCGGTTGGCCCCTAGTTTGCCTACTATAGGAGTACGCGAGGATTTATTTGAGGAGATGCCTCTTCTCCTAGATATATCAATAGGTGATGAACCTGAGCTTGAAATTGAATGTATACCACCCCCTCTGCTAGACATAGTGGTAGTGGAGGATAAATACATAGATATTCTGATAATTGAACCCGAGATTGTGTATATAAAAACTATTATAAATATTGATTTGTCAAATGAATAAAGATTAGAAAAATGATTTTTTGTTATCTTTGATAGAAAACTTGGTTGTGGACTGAGAACACTCTAAGGGGTGATCTAATCAATCTGAACTATTCATGTATCGTAGTCTCTGCTGGTATCCTTACTCTATGCATATCGAGTATGAGAAAATTAAGATATCAGAAACAAATTTATTGTATGAATATGGTATAAAACTTATCAAGCATATCAAAAATGGGATTTATCGTAAAATGGTATATGAGAACACTTCCACCATGGTTTCCGTTGTTTAAAATCCTTTTCGTAGAATGACCTCTTATGTTGTCTCTTAAAGGGCCACTTTTTCTCTTCTCTTGGAGCATAATCATCATAATAAACCGAGTTATAACTTGCACTATACACATTTTTCTTTGAGTTTTCACTGTTGTCTTTTGCACTATAGAGAAAGCCCTCTTTTACCAGTCTCTTCTTTTGATCCTCCTTTTCTATCATATCCATCCTTCTTTTATCTGAGCTTACTTGCAATCGGTATAAATTTCTCTCCATGTCACATATAATTTTTCTTCTCGTTTCCTCCAGATTCTTCTCATCTGTCTCTCCCTCTAAGCTATCTAAACATTCAGTAGGTTCATGCGAATACTCAAAATCATGAAAATGTCCTTTACAAATAGAACAGTTGCAATAAAAGGATATTTCTAACTCAACTTGGTCACTCATGTTATTACTCTGCTAACTAAAAACTAACGAAACTGATTGTCCTCGCGCCATAAATTCAAAGTGTAGGAAAGGGAGAGGGGTAACTCTGTGACGTTGCCTCTTTCGAAGGAGGAGCCCTCTGATTGGCTGAGAAGGGGGATGTAACCGACTCGCTGATTGGCTGAGAAGAGGGATCTAACTGTTTCCGGGAACTCGTAACATTTGGCACGGAAACAAATACTATTTCCGGATCATAACATCTGCCTCGAATAACAATAACAACAACATCTGGCTCAAATAACAACAACAAATTCTATTTCAGGGTCATAACATCTGCCTCAAACAGGAAAGAAATGTCATTAACTTTGCTTCGAACGACAACAACATTTGGCTTGGAAACAACAATAACAAATACTGTTTCCCGGAAACTCGTAACATCTGGCTTGAACAACAACAAGAAGGAAGTGTCAAAGTTCCTGTTTTTCCATTCTCACTGACAAAATCCATAAAACCATCAAATAATCAACACACATAACCATCCATGAAACCATCCATAAATGTGACAAACTTTCTGTTTTTTCATTCTCACTGACAAAATCCATAAAACCATCCATAAATGTGACAAAATTCCTGTTTTTCAAATTCTCACTGACAAAGTCCATAAACCACGTGGTTCTATGCCCATATATGGTGCCCCCCCTGGAGTAGAACCCCCCTTCTACTACCAATCGCCGTCATACGTTTTGGTTTCGGATTTGGGCCGACTGTGTTCGTCCTCGCTCATGTGTTATTTTTTCAATTGTTAGGTCAACCAAACATGAGTTCCAGAAAGCTCTCCCCCGTTGGAAAAATAGACAAATTCAAACGGCAGCACGTGAGATAAAACATAATCCCCAGCAGCTTTGGAGGAGAGTTTCAAAGCTGACATCAAGGTCCTCCTCACAATCTAACCCTATCGATGTCACTTCGTGGGAAAGACATTTTTAGTCGATTTCCTCTGATGATCCTCCTCCGGTTGAAGCTACTTATGAAAATGCCCTCCCTCACCATATTTCAAAACTTTACCACCAGAGGAACTTTGTCATTATTACTCCTTCTGCTGTCCATACCCAAATTCATCTAATGAAACCTGGTGAAGCACCAGGATACAATGGGGTGCAAATTGAGCACCTCCTTTACGCTACCCCACTTCTTATACAGCATTTGTCACTATTCTTTGTCTTTTTTTAAGTTCCGGAGGATTTTAATTTCTTCTTTTGACTGAGTTGAAAGCGACAAAGATGGCATGTAATCGAGAACACTCTTTACAATTCCACCTCTGAGTAGGTCTAGATTAGCTCCTTGAATGTAAAAACCTTAGAGGATAGATTTTCCAAAGGAGGGCCAAGACACGGATACGCCAGGATACAATGGTGTGCAAATTGAGCACCTCTTTTACGCTACCCCACTTCTTATACATCATTTGTCACTATTCTTTCAGGCTTATATTTCTCAGCAATATATTCCAGCTGCTCTTTCGGAAGGTCTTGTTACCTGTATCTTAAAGAAGGGCAAAACCCTAAGGTTTGTGAATCATACAGACCAATTTCTATCTGCTCCACAATTGGTAAGCTTTTTGAAAAGCTGATCTTCCAAGAAATAAACACAAAGTGTGACCATGAGGACAACCAGTTTGGACTCCGCGAAGGCTATGCAATACACACACGCAACTTTTTTGGCTATTTTAGACTGCTCTAGGATGCTAAAAAGAATCTGTACGTGTGTGCATGGTGCCAGATTTAGGGGGGCCCACCCCTAACGTAGTGGTGGATTTGGGGCTGGGGTTGGGAAGCTGTAACACTATAAGGTTATTTTTTGTAATTGGTTTTCAATATTCGGGTTATAAATAAGTTCAAATTTTTAAGACTGTTTCTTTTTCCAAGCAAGTTCAAAGCAAAGTTTTAGTTTCTTTGTGAGGTGTCTGTTATTTTTTACTGATGAAGCATACCGCCGAAAAGTTTTTAATTAAATTTAGATTTATCACGAGAATCTGTTCGTATTACCTCAAAAGCCAATTGGAAGGTAAAAATCTTCATTCGTATTAAAAAGAAGGGGAAACTTAAAATCATAACTTCTTTAGGCTATAGAAACAATATTTCAGGATTGCGTTGTCACAACCAGGCTAAAAAACATAATATTTAAACTTATTTTTACTGTGAAAGATTTTTTTTTCAAGTCGTGCACAGAGGCAAAAAAATTGTTATCATTACTTTTCTTGGCTGTCATAAAATTTGAGTTTGCTTTTTTTGCGAAGCGGGGTGGTTTTGACAACATTTTTGTTTTTTGGAGGATTTGTATAATAGAAAGTAAGTGCATGAGGAGTGCAAAGATATTATTACTTTACATTTTGGATTTCGATTAAGAAAACAGCAGCCACTTTACTGCCTATTTTCATCTAATTAAAGCTTTGCGTTATATGACATATCACCGCCTCTGTTCTTCCTAGAACACTAAAATAAAGGCCAAACTCCTTAGAAATATCTGAACTTAAAGGTTAATAAAAACACTTAAAATAAGTATAAGATTCGAAATAGTCTTTCAAAGGTCAGAGTAATCATTTAAGAAAGATAGATTAAAAAAAAATTGTTTCTAAAGGAAATCAAATAATTACGTGTTTACTTTTTTTTATCTAGCCGGCATAGATGGGTTTCTCAATTCCCAGTTTAAATCAGTGGAATGGCATCGATTTTTTTCAAACACTTGGCCTACTAATGAAATGTTGAAAACAAGTGGAAATTCACCACTTGAGTTCACCACATAAACAGAATTTTATATCTTTTGAATTACCAGAAAATGTCAATTTGTTCATCGTAAAAATTGCTATCAAAACTTTTCTTTAAAATTTTTATTGGTATAAGCACGAATTACTGCTTACTTATAGTTCGTTGCCTAATAACTGTTTAATATATAAAATTTAAACATAATACCCCGTACTTCAATTTCAACGTCAATAAACAAATATCCTGATAACACTTGCCTCCTCCCTCCTGGTATAATCCTTGGTGAGCTCAAAATGCTCTTTTACCTTTCTAAAAATTTCAAAGTAAAAAAAAAAAAAAAATTAATCTACCACAGCTTGAAATCCTGAGAATTTAAATCACCAATCTTCACCTATAAATACAAATTAACAAACGCATAATTATTTTTTTAAGGAGTATTTCGAGTCATATACTAAGTTTGAAGCAAATACCTACATGCATCTTTATTAGAGTTCATATTTTTTTCTGGATTAATAGATCTAGATATATTTTTGGATGAATAGAAGAGGAAATACTAACAAAGAGCTCTAAACTAACAAAGGACTCTAGACTGACGGGTTTAGCCACCAAAATGTTCACCAAAATATTGAGGTAGACATCGACCGTGTAACCAATAGATATGGTGGGAGTAGAAAGAGACAAATTGACCTTTTTTTTTATAAAATTGTGAATTCTGTACTTTAAGCAAAATACATCGAACTTTAAAAAGCGCAAAATACGCTATATTGGTGTAAAAAGCCAAATTTTGATTAGTAAATTTTTGAGATTTCCTCTACGTTGACACTGTTTATTAAAACAATATTTTTAAAGAGAAATGGTGATTAGTTAATGTTTCATTTTATATGTTTAAAATACTCATTTTAAATGTCTTCTATGTATTTCTATTTCTTGGTTCAATATTTCTTTTTACACCCCTAAACGAACTAGCATTTGACGTTTAATCTTCTACGCATATACGATTGTATCTGAATTCTTATTTCCTACTTTTCATTAGGCCTACAATCATAATTACTAAGCCATGCCATATAGTTGGGCGACATACTAAAGGGTTTGACCTATTCAAATAGTCAAAAAGAATGTGTGACTCCATACGATGTTTCAAGTCAAGGCCAGTTTTTTTTTTACAATATAAAGCTTAAATAACTCGGTATAGCGGTCACAAGTACATAGGCTAAACATTATGTAGAAAATATTAAATATCAATTTTTTTGTAGATGGTGAACAGATTTTTTTTTTTAATGGCGGGATGGTTTTAATAACACTATTTTTTGTATCAATATTTTTACATCGTTTTAACTTCAACAGATTTATTATAACTTTAATCCTCACCAGATTTTAGATTAAATATACGACCAATTTCACTACCTACCTACGACGTATAATTGTTGAGATTCCCTTTAAATTGATGATATTTCTTTGTTCACAAGTTTATTGGAGAAACCTATTATGCGCCCCCGCTAAGAAAAATCCTTGATCCGGCCCTGTGTGTACAATTGACATTTCAAATGCGTTCGATTCCATTATCTATTCATATGCTATTTTTTCTCTATTGAGAAGTAGAATAAACCCTTTTCTCTTTCATCTCTTATGGAGTGGGTATGGTAATGCGTTCATACGGGTGCGACTAGGTAGCCAGCTGAGTAAATACATCACTGTTCGGAAAGGTGTGAAATAAGGCTCTGTGCTTAGTTCTGCTCTTTTCAATAATACCCTCTGAACCGTTACTAAATATATTCCTCCATTTCTAATTTAGGTCCAGATTGATGTCAGCCATCTTTGTTACGCAGATGATATCCTTCTATTATCAGATGACCTCCAGGTTCTCCAAAACACAGTTTAATACAGTTTGCTCTGGTCTCAATGAGATTCGGCTTCAAGTCGCCACCTCTAAAACTGAGCTTCTCGTCTAGGTTCGTCTCAACAACCTTCCGTTACTATCAATATTGGCCCAGAAACTATTTCTTCATCGTCCTCTCTGAATTATTTAAGTCTACCGTTTGAATCAAATGCTAAAAATACTAAAACACTCGTTACCTAGGCGTTGAAAGGAAAGCTTAGAAAATCGTATGGACTGCTTGCTCGAGTTAAAGGCCAGTTTCACAAAACAAACCTATGCAGACTTTACAACGTTTTTTTTTGCACCGCATGTCTTCTTCTTGGTCCCTTTGTGGATTTGTTTTACATTATCTGAGCGGAAAAAAAATTCCATCTTTACTCTTCCGCTTTTGCAAATATCTTCCGCAATTGCCGCTCTGGACTCGCAAGCGGTACATTTCGAGTAGATATGAAGTTTTCGATATTTCTTCAAAAATGGACCAGCTTGTGAAAAGGATCCATAAGCGTCGAGGAAATATTGTCCACTTTCCACTGAATTGTTTAGCTTGTTTTGATTAAGTAGCTGATATGTTTTTTCTTGGTGAGTTTTTTCTTGTTTACCGTTTCCATCAGAAAATGAGAAATAAAACTGGTTTTAAGAGTTTGTGACTTCCGATTTTCTTTGTTTTTGTAGCAGCAAAACAGAGCTTTTTTTATTAATTATCTTGACAGACATTTATAGTATAACTCTAAAAAGCAAACAAGCCCATTAAGGGTGAACATGCAAAGATTCTAACTTGTGTTTCACCCAATGTAAGTACGGTGATTGAGTTGCACAAGAGTTCGGTTATACGAGGGTTCAGTTGTAGGGTGGTTCAGTTGCATGATGGTTCAGTTGTATGGTAGCTCAGTTGCACGGTGGTTCAGTCGCACGGTGGTTCAGTTGGACGGTGTTTATGTTGCACGGGGGCTCAGTTATACGGGGGTTTAGTTGAATGGGGTTGAGTTGCGGAGGGGTTGAGTTGCACGAGGTTTCAGTTACATGAGAATTCAGTTACATGATGGTTCAGTTACACATGGGTTCAGTTGCGCGGGTGTTCAGTTGCGTAGTGGTTCAGATTATGGTAGCTCAGCTGCACCGTGGTTCAGTTGCACGATGGTTTAGTTGCAAGTTGGTTCAGTTACAGTGGTTCAGTTGCTTGGGGTTCAGTTACACGGTGGTTCAGTTGCAACGGAACCGAATATTTTGAAATGACAACCGCCTCTCTTCTTTAGCACAAACAAAGATATTTAAGGAGAATTCCAAAAAGAAAGAGTAAGGAAAAACTAAAAACAAACGCAGAGAGTCATTGTGGAAAAACAAACCAATAAAAAGCAATGAAAAAACAAAACTAAAAGATGAATAAACATCAATAAAATCCAAAATTAGAAGAATTAAAACCAAATACCTAACAACCATAAAGCGAGTTATTTACAAATATCCCCGATTTGCACAAAATCCAAGAACTTTTGAAGTGCCATCGAAGGATTAACATTTGATTGGAATAAATCACTATAATGACTGGGGAACGAATCAAATATTTATAATTGTCATAGCAGTCTCTTTTTTAAGTGAAACTAAATAAAAAAAAAAACAAGTTTTTTTAACTGAAAGTAAGGAGCGACATTAAAACTTAAAACGAACAGAAACTATTCCGTATATGAAAGGGGCTGTCCCCTCCTCAACGCCTCGCTCTTTACACTAAAGTTTTTTATTGTTTTAAAAAATAAAGTTGTTAGACAGAGTCAAACTTTAGCGTAAAGAGCGAGGCGTTGAAGAGGGGACTACCCCTTTGATATACGGAATAATTTCTGTTAGTTTAAGTTTTAATGTCGTTCCTTACTCTCAATTAAAAAAGCTTTTTTTTTATTTAATTTCAGAACATTTTGAACTAATACAGGTTTTGATTTTGGCTCACCGCACATGAATAATTAACATAAAATTTGCATATTAATTTTACTTTTTTTGGTTAAATGGCTTTCTCGAAAGTTGTTTAATTTTATTTACGAACGTTTTTATTAATGATAAATGTAAGTAACTTACAAATTAACTTACGTAACGAACTTCTACGTTCGTATATTTTTATTACGTAAATTAGGGGACTCGCCGCCTAGTCAATGCCTCGCTCTTTATGCTAAAGTTCAAATTTTGTTCTAATTCTTTAAGAATGACCCCTTAATCCCAAAGGCCGTTAATTAGAATAAATAGCTCTTATGAAATTACTAAAAAAACTTTTAGCGTAAAGAGCGAGGTACTGACTAGGGGGCAAACCCAATCATTTACGAAATAATTTCTGTTCGTTTTAAGTTTTGAAGTGCTCCTTACTTTCAGTTGAAATACTTATTGTTTTTATTTAATGTCTGATGGTTTTTTTTAGATAATGCTGGGAAATCCGGTACCCCTTTCATAGCAATGTCCCTTCTCCCATGAATACTTTCTCCATGGTAAGATCCTCCCAAGTAACATCCACCCCCCACAACCAGAAAAATCCCCCCTGAAATTGTCTGTATACTTCCCAATAACCAATACTATATGCAAACATTGGGTTAAGTTCACAACCTGCAGCCCTTCCCCTGGGGACTGTGGGGAATTAATCATCCTCAAAGACATAGTTATTATAATTTTCGATCATTTTGAACAAAATGGCTATCTCAAAATTTTGATCGGGTGACTTAAGGAAAAAAAATGAGCGTGGAAGGGGGCCTAGCTTTCCTCCATTTTTTGGTCACTTAAAAAGGGCATTGCAACTTTTAATTTCTGTTCGAATGAACCCTCCTGCGATATTCTAGGACCACTGGATCGATGCGATTACCCCTAAAAAAAAAAAAAAAAAAAAAAAAAAAAAAAAAAAAAAAAAAAAAAACGGATCCGTGATCTTTCTTCTGGCAAAAAATACGAATTTCCACATTTTTGCAGATAAGAGCTTGAAACCTCTACTTTAGGGTTCTCTGATACGCTGAATCTGATGATGTAATTTGTATTAAGGTTCTATGACTTTTATAGGGTGTATCCCCCTTTTTTTCGAAAATAAGGCTAATTTTCTCTGGCGCGTAACTTTTAATGAATAGGAATAAACTTGTTGACATTTATATATTTGAAATTAGCATAAAAATTTGATTCTTTTGACGTATCTATTGGTATCAAAATTCCATTTTTAGAGTTTCAGTTACTATTGAGTCGGGTCGCCCCTTACTTACAGTTCGTTACCACGAACTGTTTGATGAAGAAATTAGAGGGTAACCAGTGGTCCATCCCAAGCTTCTCTTTTCCCCAATGATATTTGATCTGGATTTTGAAATACCCATGTGATTCAGCAAAGTTTAAAGGTCCAACAACAGTAGTAAGAGTATATAAGATTGAAAACCTACAAGAAAACCTACAAGAAAACCTACATGAAAAAATACATGGAATTGCTATTGATTGAAAACCTACATTCAACCGTACATTCACGCCTACAAGAATATGGTTAAAAGTGTATACAATATGAAGCGTACAAGAAACTGGTTTTTTGTTATTGATAAGAATTGCATAAGATTGTTCCGTTTGACGTAGACATTTTTAGGAGCCAATCAGAGACAGCGATGGTTGCTCAATATTGATAACTTGTTTGGTGATTGGATTTGAACAAAAGGGACGGTATTGACATTTGCAAAAAGGGGTAAGGGATTTGCGAATTGGATTATATGAAGGTGAAAAAAAAGTAAGAAAAATAAAAGGGTTAAACTGATTATCAGTTAAGGTAACCCCTTGGAGTTGTTAACTCAGGTAATTTGTTATAAATTTGACACAACATCAATCTATGAAAATGGTTAATGATGATAGAATGACATTGTGAGTTGACTAGCTTTACGTCTCCGATGTGTTCTGTATAATACACAAGTTGTGTTTGAACAGTGTTGTCAGTTTAAAATAGGGTCCAACGTTATAGTATACTAAAAAGTTGATACTAAGAGAGATGTAGATGGCAAGAAAATAATTTTAATAATGGAATTCAGAACAAAACTTATAAATCCTTGCAAATCAAGTAGTAAGGTGTATTTGAGTAAGAACCATCAAGGATCATAAGCACCAATGACCCTAACCAGCAGAAACATCAATCCTCAAAGGTCCCCTATCCCCAAACTCGAAGGATGCCCCATCCCCTCCAACTTTTTGGCTCCCTCCCCCCATTTTGTTTGATTTTTTTTGGCAATTGACATTTTTTCTGATAACAAGTATCATTCATTACGATCGTAGCTTTCAAATGTGAAACTTAAGTCCATTTTTGGATCGAAAAATAAACTATTTCTGTAAAATCTGAGTTAATAAGGGTTTTTGACCTTAAACTCTAATTTTTTGTAAGTAAATTATGGAAAATACAATTTCTCTGGTTTAAATGTGAAACTTAAGTCCATTTTTGGATCGAAAAATAAAACTATTTCCGTAAAATCTGAGCTAATAAGGTTTTTTGACCGTAAACTATAGTTTTTTGTAAGAAAATTATGGAAAATACAATTCTCTGGTTCAAATGTGAAACTTAAATCCATTTTTGGATCGAAAAAATAAACTGTTTCAGTAAAATCTGAGCTAATAAGGGTTTTTGACCGTAAACTCTAGGTTTTTGTAAGAAAATTATGGAAAATACGATTCTCTGGTTCAAATGTGAAACTTAAGTCCTGTTTTGGATCGAAAAACAAAACAATTTCTGTAAAAGTTGAGTTAATAAGGGTTTTTGACCGTAAACTCTAGTTTTTTGTAAGAAAATTATGGAAAATACAATTCTCTGCTTCAAATGTGAAACTTAAGTCCTTTTTTGGATCGAAAAATAAAACGATTTCTGTAAAATCTGAGTTAATAAGGGTTTTTGACCGTAAACTCTAGTTTTTTGTAAGAAAATTATGGAAAATACAATTCTCTGGTTCAAATGTGAAACTTAAGTTCATTTTTGGATTGAAAAATAAAACTTTTTCCGTAGAATCTGAGCTAATAAGGGTTTTTGACAGTAAACTCTAGTTTTTTGTAAGAAAATTACGGAAAATACAATTCTCTGGTTCAAATGTGAAACTTAAGTCCATTTATGGATCGAAAAATAAAACTATTTCCGTAAAATATGAGCTAATAAGGGTTTTTGACCGTAAACTCTAGTTTTTTGTAAGGAAATTATGGGAAATACAATTCTCTGATTCAAGTGTGAAACTTAAGTCCATTTATGGATCGAAAAATAAAACTATTTCCGTAAAATCTGAGCTAATTAGGGTTTTTGACCGTAAACTATGGTTTTTTGTAAGAAAATTATGGAAAATACAATTCTCTGGTTCAAATGTGAAACTTAAGTCCATTTTCGGATCGTAAAAATAAACTATTTCAGTAAAATCTGAGCTATTAAGGGTTTTTGACCGTAAACTCTAGTTTTTTGTAAGAAAATTATGGAAAATACAATTCCCTGGTTCAAATGTGAAACTTAAGTCCATTTATGGATCGAAAAATAAAACTATTTCCGTAAAATCTGAGCTAATAAGGGTTTTGACCGTAAACTCTTGTTTTTTGTAAGAAAATTATGGAAAATACAATTCTCTGGTTCAGGTGTGAAACTTAAGTCTATTTTTGAATTAAAAAATAAAACTATATCCGTAAAATCTTAACTAATAATTCAATATTTTTTTCATAAAAATAAACTATTTTCTTAAAACTTCGAAATTTTTCAACTTTATTTATTTTTTTGTTTTTGTACGTATCTTAAAATGTCAAAATATGCTTACGGTTCTAACAATTGTGCTCTATGATTGGTCAGAGACACGATGTGGCTTTCCCACTGGTATTCTACGACCAGTTATCGAGACTACCTAGTCTATTGCATGTTTTAAATCAGTATTTTGTTACGCAGTGGAACGATAAACACATAAGTCATATCTTTTTTTAAAAAAAAAGTGAAGATGGAACATTTTAATAGAGTGTGTTCACATAACAAGGTTATTGTAGCATTGAATGCCGACAAGGAGAAGTATTAAAACTATGAAACAAGTACAAGTGGTAGCACTATTGGAAATGTATGCATGCATTGTCATGACAGTAAGGAATTAAATTTCTTTGGAATACCGAAAAAATTCAACTCTTATGATGGTGGTTTTGCGAGATTGAGATCTCCAGAGATGATTGCACTCAAAGAGAATGCTAACATAAAAATAATTGTTGATGATGGAGGACAACTCCTTGCTACTGCTGCAGGTAACACATTACCTACGGATACATCCAATCATCAGCTTTCGGGTATTAGCATTCAGCGGAAGACTAATAAAAGAACGGCATACTCTGCTACTAATATCGTAAACCAAATCTTGTTTACTTGCCGAAACTGATACCTGTGTAAAAATAATGTGTTAATAGACAGTGAAATTGCCAGAAAAATAAAAATGGCAAAATGGCATAAAATCTGAGCTATTAAGGGTTTTTGACCGTAAACTCTAGTTTTTTGTAAGAAAATTATGGAAAATACAATTCTCTGGTTCAAATGTGAAACTTAAGCCCATTTTTGGATCGAAAAAATAAACTGTTTCTGTAAAATCTGAACTAATAAGGGTTTTTGACCGTAAACTCTAGTTTTTTGTAAGAAAATAATGGAAAATACAATTCTCTAGTTCAAATGTGAAACTTATGTCCAGTTTTGGATACTCATAATGATGATGAGGACTGATGGTTCTAATTCAATATTTTTTTTCATAAAACAAACTTTTTTTTTAAACTTTGAAATTATTCAACTTTTTTATTTTTTATCTTTTTTTGTACGTATGTTAAAATGGCAAAATATCTTTCTTGAATTCACCTCTTGGATACACAATACAGAAATTAAAAAAAAACAATTCCCGATTTAATTTGCATGCAATAGATACCGAGAGTTCTATGACTCCTCCCCACAATGAATTCTAAGGGTTTTATGACTCCTCCCCACTATGAATTCAAATGGTTTTAGGAGTCATCCCCCTAGCCATAACTCCATTCAACCTAGAGCGAAGGTATAAAAGTTTGATGATGTATTTCTCTTTTTAACAACTACATTAATAGCTACCAAGATGATAGGACTGTATGACACAGAATTTATCGGTTTAAAAAAATCATCTTGTGGTGTTATATTTGAATGTGCATTTTTATTATTGTCAATGGAACTCAAAGAAATTGACTGTTATCATTGGATAGTGAACTATAACATGTTTGAGTATGATAAAAGCTTGTGGATTACTACATTACATCGTATAAACAGACTGGGATTCTACGATAGAGTGATTACACCACTTAATAATAGTGGTCAGGAACTGAGAAGTGTCCAGGAGGAAGTCAGTGAAATTTGCAGCTTTTTCGGGGTTGAAGCACTATGTAAAGAGTAATCTACCTACAGATAAAGTTTTAATTCAAAAGTGTAACCCTAGGATTCTTCTTTTCAATCTAGAAGAATTTAAGTGTCCTAAATTTGAAGGGGTTTATCACCGTCCTGAAGACGAGGTTAGGTTCTTCGCGCACTGGATACCTAAGGACATACCTGATCGTGATAAATGCATAAGACATGGTAAAAACTATTCTATATCATGGGACCATCGTTTTTGGACGTTTAAGAGTGAACGTGTGTATAACTATGTATCATAATATAATTTTGTATTAATATTCTACATAGCATTATTTCATTAAAAATATATTATGCATTACATTGTTATGTGTTCATTATTTTTAGAGTAAGCTAGCATATCAAAAGTTTAGAATGCCTATTAAAACATCGGAGATGTGAGAAAAGGAATTTGTATACATCTATTGTCAGACACATGGGGTAACATTTGCAAAATCAAGGTATCAGAATGAATAAATTCTTTATCAGCATCCGTTGTTGGATATGTCATTATGTCATTATGAAAAAATTACAAGTAAGTAGGAAGTAGGTAAGTAAGTAAGTAAGTAACAAACTCTTTCTTGAATTCATCTCTTGGATACACAATACAGAAATTTTATTATAGGAAATTATGAAAAAAAATTGAAGACACTCTATTAACATTCATTATCGATTGAAGTTGCTTCCTAGTTGCTTAACATTCATGAAGAAATTGCTCTGCCTTGGAAACAATGAAAATTGTTTGTGATAAAAAAGAGAGAAAAAAGAATTGTCCGGTTATCGACACTAGCCAGTTTATTGCATGTATTAAATCAGAAAATGTTTTCCGTGAAACTATTGCAGTTTCTAAAAGATTGGAGGGATTTTTATCCAACATCAAAATCAAATAGTCAACTTTTTCCTATGTATGCGAGAAAAGGATGTTGATATAGAATTTAATCACTCTTATACTTAGATTTTGTGAAATTGCTGTATTGTCTGTCTAGGAAGCAACTTCAATCGATAATGAATGTTAATAGAGAGTTTCTTCAATTTTTTTTCATAATTTCCTATAATAAAATTTCTGTATTGTGTATCCAAGAGATGAATTCAAGAAAGAGTTTGTTACTTACTTACTTACTTACCTACTTCCTACTTACTTGTAATTTTTTCATAATGACATAATGACATATCCAACAACGGATGCTGATAAAGAATTTATTCATTCTGATACCTTGATTTTGCAAATGTTACCCCATGTGTCTGACAATAGATGTATACAAATTCCTTTTCTCACATCTCCGATGTTTTAATAGGCATTCTAAACTTTTGATATGCTAGCTTACTCTAAAAATAATGAACACATAACAATGTAATGCATAATATATTTTTAATGAAATAATGCTATGTAGAATATTAATACAAAATTATATTATGATACATAGTTATACACACGTTCACTCTTAAACGTCCAAAAACGATGGTCCCATGATATAGAATAGTTTTTACCATGTCTTATGCATTTATCACGATCAGGTATGTCCTTAGGTATCCAGTGCGCGAAGAACCTAACCTCGTCTTCAGGACGGTGATAAACCCCTTCAAATTTAGGACACTTAAATTCTTCTAGATTGAAAAGAAGAATCCTAGGGTTACACTTTTGAATTAAAACTTTATCTGTAGGTAGATTACTCTTTACATAGTGCTTCAACCCCGAAAAAGCTGCAAATTTCACTGACTTCCTCCTGGACACTTCTCAGTTCCTGACCACTATTATTAAGTGGTGTAATCACTCTATCGTAGAATCCCAGTCTGTTTATACGATGTAATGTAGTAATCCACAAGCTTTTATCATACTCAAACATGTTATAGTTCACTATCCAATGATAACAGTCAATTTCTTTGAGTTCCATTGACAATAATAAAAATGCACATTCAAATATAACACCACAAGATGATTTTTTCAAACCGATAAATTCTGTGTCATACAGTCTTATCATCTTGGTAGCTATTAATGTAGTTTTTAAGAAGAGAAATACATCATCAAACTTTTATACCTTTGCTCAAGGTTGAATGGAGTTATGACTAGGGGGATGACTCCTAAAACCATCTAAATTCATTGTGGGGCGGAGTCATAAAACTCTTAGAATGCATTGCGGGGAGGAGTCATAGAACTCTCGGTATCTATTGCATGCAAATGAAGTCGGGAAATTATAATTTTTTTTAATTTCTGTATTGTGTATCCAAGAGGTGAATTCAAGAAAGATATTTTGCCATTTTAAGATACGTACAAAAAAAAGATAAAAAATAAATAAAGTTGAATAATTTCAAAGCTTAAAAAAAAGTTTGTTTTATAAAAAAAAATATTGAATTAGAACCATCAGTCCTCATCATCATTATGAGTATCCAAAACTGGACTTAAGTTTCACATTTGAATTAGAGAATTGTATTATCCATAATTTTTTTACAAAAAACTAGAGTTTAAGGTCAAAAACCCTTATTAGCTCAGATTTTACAGAAACAGTTTATTTTTTCAATCCAAAAATCACATTTGAACCAGAGAATTATATTTTCCATAATTTTCTTACAAAAAACTAGAGTTTACGGTCAAAAACCCTTAATAGCTCAGATTTTACGGAAATAGTGTGTCTGACAATAGATGTACGCAAATTCCTTTTCTTACATCTCCGATGTTTTAATAGACATTCTAAACGCTTGATATGCTAGCTTACTCTAAAAAATAATGAACACATAACAATGTAATATTTTTAATGAAATAATGCTATGTAGAATATTAATACAAAAATATATTATGATACATTATTAATATCAATGATTAACTTTGGACATTTTGAATCTGTTCCATAAAATAGTTCACCATGTTCTCTCTTGATTTTGTAGTTATTGTCTTCTCTTAGTTCGTAATCAGTAGAATAATCATTATCCCATTTTGAATCATACACAATTTTTACTGGTGTCTCATGAACAGGCTCAATATGCTTTTCGTCTTTGGTATTATTTGATTCAGTGACTGTTTGATCAATGCCAGTAACGTTTGCTGGTGCTTTGTTTTTCATCGTTTCATTTTTATATTCCGTATGATATTTTCTGACAATGCCATTTTTATTTTTCTGGCGATTTCACTGTCTATTAACACATTATTTTTACACAGGTATGAGTTTCGGCACGTAAACAAGATGTGGCTTACGATATTAGTAGCAGAGTATGCCTTTCTTTTATTAGCCTTCCGCTGAATGCTAATACCCGAAAGCTGATGATTGGATGTATCCGTAGGTAATGTGTTACCTGCAGCAGTAGCAAGGAGTTGTCCTCTATCATCAACAATTATTTTTATGTTAGCATTCTCTTTGAGTGCAATCATCTCTGGAGTTCTCAATCTCGCATAATCACCATCATAAGAGTTGAATTTTTTCGGTATTCCAAAGAAATTTAATTCCTTACTGTCATGACAATGCATGCATACATTTCCAATAGTGCTACCACTTTTACTTGTTTCATAGATTAAATACTTCTCCTTGTAGGCATTCAATGCTATAATAACCTTGTTATGTGAACACACTCTATTAAAATGTTCCATCTTCACTTTAAAAAAAAAAAGATATGACTTATGTGTTTATCGTTCCACTGCATAAAAAATACTGATTTAATACATGCAATAGACTAGGTAGTCTCGATAACCGGTCATAGAATACCAGTGGAAAAGCCACATCGTCCCTCTGACCAATCATAGAGCAAAATTGTTAGAACCGTAAGCATATTTTGGCATTTTAAGATACGTACAAAAAGAAAAAAATAAATAAAGTTGAAAAATTTCAAAGTTTAAATAAAATAGTTTTTTTATGAAAAAATATTCAATTATTAGTTTAGATTTTACGGATATAGTTTTATTTTTTAATTCAAAAATAAACTTAAGTTTCACACCTGATCCAGAGAATTGTATTTTCCATAATTTTCTTACAAAAAACTAGAGTTTACGGTCAAAACCCTTATTAGCTCAGATTTTACGGAAATAGTTTTATTTTTCGATCCATAAATGGACTTAAGTTTCACATTTGAACTAGAGAATTGTATTTTCCATAATTTTCTTACAAAAACTAGAGTTTACG
>JAQQPU010012696.1:0-23097 GCA_029168905.1 Artemia sp. Kazakhstan ARC1039 | reverse complement strand
CAGCAGCATGTGTATGTGCGGCACTTTTGATTGGGAGATCAGTAGCCTCTTCGTATTGATTAAAATGAATCAAAGTACAAGAAACTAATCAGCAGCACGCAAAAAGCGCTTTCAATGCTAGGCTTCTCCCCGAGAAATTGCTTCGGAAAGTTCTCCCCCACAGAATATTTTCCGAGTGGAGAATTCACATAAGAAAACTCCCCCGGAATATCCCCCCGTAGAAAATCTCCATGGAAAGTTCCCTCCTGTGGAAAATCTCCCCTGGAAAATTCCCATCCAACTGAAAATTCTCCCCGGGCAAATCTCCAGTAACATTTTTTCTATATGAGCAATTGTGCGTCCAAAGAGAAAGAAAGAAAGAAAAACAAATAAAAAGAATCTCTATATGAATCCAGAGAAATATCTCCCACAAAATTTCCTCCTTATTGAAAATTCTCCCCTTGAAGATCCCCCTCCATATAGAACTCCCCAGCAAAAAATATCCGTATGTTTCCCAATAACACATATTATGAGTAAACAATGGACAAATTGCAAAACTTACAGCCATTTCCCTAGGGGCTGTAGGGGGTCCTGTAATCCCCAAAGGCAAATTAATTGGACCTTGCCTTTCACTTATGCTGAATGAGATGGCTATACACAAATTTCAATCGGATGTTTTTGGAGAAAAAGGTCTGTGGGAAAGAAGCTAGTTGTCCTCCAATCTGTTTTGTCACTAGAAAGTACACTAAAAGTTTTAATTATTATTCAAATGAGCCCTTTCCCGATCTTCTAGGATACGATCATCCCTATGGAGAAAAAAAAACACCACACATCTGTGATCTTGTTTATGGCAGAAAATATAAAATTCCGAGTTTTTGTAGATAAAAGGTTGAAACCTCGTTAGGGTTCTTTTATCGTTTTATGGCTAGGGAGGGGGCAGATGCCTCAAAGGGTGCATCTTAATGATAAAACATTCTAACTCTCATTGCGCCTTCAGATAAATACAGAATGTTTTAAGGAAAGGGGGTGGTTGTAGAAATTGATGCATAATTGCTCTTGATTTCTGGGAATTATTCTGGTCTAAGCCGTCATGATGAAAGTAAAGAGTAACATTAAACCCCAAAACGAGCAGAGTTTATTCCGTATAGGAGAGTGTCCGCCCCCTTCACATCTCCGGTTTCCCCCTCCTGGTCGTAGAAACATCAGAGGATGCTCATTAAATCGAAAATTGAGAGTTCTAGTCCTTTATTTTATAGTCGGAAGTGATTGGAGACCAGCCAACCCCTGTCCTAGAACCTTTTTTTGATATTTGGTCTTTTTGTTACCCCTTAGAACATCTGATCGATAATAATCCCTATTTTGTACCTATCTTATATTTTCTCTGGCTGTTCAGTTTTGTGTATGTGGGAATTTTTCATGTGGGAGAATTTTACAGAGGAAGATTTTCCGGGGGACAGCGGGACCCCCATGATGCCACGGATTTCACCAAGTTATAAAAAATGATGAAGGTTGGATGTAGGATCTTGAAAATATATTTTCATACCCCAGTGAAAATTAGCCATTTACAATCATAACAACGTCATCCATTTCAAGAACCTAACTTAACACTATCTTGCACGCTAAGATGGATTATATCAACCCTATTAGATTTAAGTTTTAACTGAGAATGGTGAGTTAAGGTATTTTAGAGACTAAGTTAATACGCAAAATTTTTTCGCTAGCTTCTAGGGATAGTCATTTATAAAGACGTTTATATTTATATATCTATGCAGATGGCTTAGAACCAAAAAACTGAGTTTGGAGTACACAAAGGGGAATAGGATCCTTTGAGATCAACAGCAACTTAACAATTTATCTAACCTTGCCATTACCCCAGTTTACAGTATGAATCGCCTCCTTCTCAATAAGTCTTCACTTTGTCGCCCTACCCAACTCCAATATTGATTTTATAACACAGTTTATTATCACACTCATTTACCACACTATCAGCGCCTGGAGCCTTATTATTTTTTAATCCCTTTAGTACTGTCGCTAGTTCTTCCTCAAAAAAACAAATCTTTCTTCACATCCAAGGTGTCACAAACTTTTTCATTTTCCTCTAAATCTTTTCCTGCAACTCTATCTCGGTTTAGCAAATTCTCAAAATGTTCTGCCCATCTCTCTTTAACCCTTTCCCTTATCACTAATAATGGCCCCTTTCCTATCTTTAACTGGGACAAGTCCGGATTGACTACTTTCTCTCAATTTATGAACAAGCCAGTACAATATTTTACTATTATGCCGAATAATTGCATCTTCCAGATCCTCGGCAATTTTATCCATGGCCTCCACTTCACTTCTCCTTAGTTCATATTTTAGTTCTTTCTCCACTTTATTTACATTCCTTTTGTTTTCATATGATATATCACTCAGATAGTTCTTGTACAGGTCCATTCTCCTTTCTATTGAACATAAAGCTTTTTCACTAATATTCTTAGCTGCAGTCCTAGCTTTCTTCCCTAAGACACCTTTAGCAGCTTCATAAAATATTTTTGAAATTATTCCAACCATCTTCCACACTGTCAAATTTTAAACTAATAAGTTTAGTATTCAACTGTTCCTGGAAGGTTTCTCTCAAATTCCCATCCTGGAGTCTACCAACATCATAACTTCCCGCGAGGTAGTTACCCTTCCGGAATTTCAGCTTTAAATTAACCCTACTAAATCAACACTACTAGATGGTGATCTTTACTTTTAACATCAATAACAGCACTCCTATATACCCTAGTATCTTCAATTGATACTGCCAGTCTTCGGTTTACTATAACATAATCAATAAGGTTTGATGTCTTACCATCACGTGAATACCATGTTAACTTATGAGCCATTTTATGACCCAGCACCGTATTGGTAATAACTAGATTGTCATACCTAAGATATTTGATTGTTATTAAGATTTGCTTGATGTTTTCCAGAGAAATTGCTTACAGATTGTTCAGGGTACCTGGCTGACTGACCGTATTTTAAACAGTATGCCGTACGAAAAATGTAGTTCAATACCACTTCCTAGGGCTATAATGAAAGAAAGGTTGAGGTGGCTAGGGCACGTTCTGCGGATGAAGGATGACAGATTGCCGAAGATTGCCCTTTTCGGCCAACCGTGAAGGGCTAAACAGAAAGCAGGTCGTCCTCGTCTGGGGTGGCAGGACGTCATAAAAAAAGATTTAAAGGAAATGGGAACTTCCTGGGAAGGTGTAAAAAGGGAGGCTTTGAATAGATTGGGATGGGGGAGGAGCGTGCGTAGCTGTGTTGGCCTCAGGTGGCTTGGTGCTGCGGTGAGTTGTTAGTAGTAGTAGTTTATTACCACGAAATATTTAGTCGGATGTGTCTCCGCATGGATTGAAATGAAGTTCCTAATTTTTCTCTGCTGAATCTGTTGTGTGTTAAGAGGATTTAATAAAAAGAAATAAGGAATAATTTAAATAACTGAATAGTTATTTTCAATTTAAAATAAGGAATAATATTAAAACTTCAAACGAACAGAAATTATTGCGTATATGAGTGGGGTTTCTCTCCCTTCAATACCTCGCTTTTCACGCTAAAGTCTCAATACCTCAGTACTTTTAAATAAGCTTCTTATTGTTTTAATTAATCAACCCTTGTGTTTCAGGAGTCGTTCTTAAAGAATTGGGACAAAAAGTCAAACTTTAATGAAAAGAGGAGAGATAAACGTAATAAATTCTGTACATTTTAAGTTTTAAAGTTCTAATGTATATGAGGGAGGTTTTTCTCTCCTCTTCTTCTTTACGCTAAAGTTTGACTCTTTCCCTAAATTCTTCAAGAACGACTTCTGAAACACAAGGGCTGTTAAATTAGGAAAAGAATTTTTTTTAAGTTCTAAAATATTTAGCATGAAGAGTGAGATATTGAGGGGAGGGCAAACCCTCTCATATACGGAATAATCTCTGTTCGTTTTATATTTCAATGGTGGTCCTTACTTTCAGTTGAATTTTTTTGTTATTTAATACCGTTCATAAAACGATCATTATGTAGGATTTTCAAAACCTCATTCCTAAATTGAGATGAAAAATTGAGATTGAAAACTGTAAGTAAGGAGCTGCGACAGGGCTCAATGGTAACCGAAACTCTATAAAAGGGAATTTTGATACCAATAGATACATCAAAATAATCAGATTTTAATGCTGATTTCAAATATATAAGTTTCATCAAATTTAGTCCTACTCCTCAAAAGTTACGCGCCTGAGAAAATTTGGCTGATTTTTGAAAAAAGGGGGAAAGACCCCCTAAAAGTTATAGAACATTAATGAAAACCACACCATCATATTCAGCGTATCATAACAGACATTTTCAGGGGGGATTTTTTCTGGTAGTGGGGGGGGGGTGGATCGGGGGTTATATGGGAGGATCTTTCCATGAAGGAAGTTTTCATGGGGGAAGGAACATTGCTATGAAGGGGTTGCCGGATTTCCCAGCATTATTAAAAAAAAGATCAGAAATTATAAAAAAACAAGTTTTTCAACTGAAAGTAAGGAACAACATCAAAACTTAAAACGACAGAAAACATTATGTATATGATCGGGTTCACCCTCTAATCAATACCTTGCTCTTTAAGCCAAAGATTTATTAGTACTTTCATAAGAGCGATTTATTCTAATTAACGGCATTTGTGATTAAGGGGTAATTTTTAAAGAATTGGAACAAAATTCGAACTTTAGCTTAAATAGCAAGGTATTTGACTAGGGGGCGAACCCTCTAATATATGTATTAAAAATATATGAATATAGATGTTCGTTACGTAAGTTAATTCGTAAGTTACGTATATTTATTACTAATAAAAACGTTCGTAAATAAAATTAAACAAATTTCGAGAAAGCCATTTAACCGAATAAAAGTAAAATTAATATTCTAATTTTGTTTTAATTATTCATGTACGGTGAGCCAAAATCAAAACCTGTATTGATTCAAAAACATTCAAAAATTAAATAAAAAGAATAAGTTTTTTTTTTAACTGAAAGTAAGGAATGACGTTAAAACTTAAAACGAACAGAAATTATTCCTTATATGAAAGGGGCTGTCCCCTCCTCAACGCCTCGCTCTTTACGCTAAAGTTTGACTTTCTCACAACTCTATTTTTTTAAAAAATAAAAAACTTTCCTTACTTTCAGTTAAAGAAACTTTTTTTTATTTAATTTTAAACAAGAATAGAAAGAGAAAAAATAGATGTTGTAGTTTCAGCTAATTCTTCTGTTATCCTAGGCTGTATTATAAAATGGTCTATACATTTAGAGTCTTAGGCCTAGAAAAAAAAAGAAAGGTTCCAACTTTAAAAAAATAAAAAAAAATAGTTCTAAATTTAAAAAAATTAATATTCTAAATGTATTCATAAATAAAGTTAGGCTAAGAAAACTATTAAAATAGCTTTATGAAAAGTGTTTCTAACTTTATTTTAGTAAAAATAATAGGTCTTAAATTATACATAATGTTATTTTCTAAGAAATAAATAAGATATGAAAATGATAAAAGTCAGGCTAATAATTGTTTTTATTGAAATCCACAAGCAGTTCCCAGGGCCGCTGAGAGTTAAGACGGGTTACCGGGGAAAAAAATTTTCTTGGCGAAACGCCCTATCCCCCTGCGTAGTTTACAAATAAGATGTCAACGAAAATAAGTGTGGGAGATCATGGCAGTGGCTCTAGTTATTAGAAGGAAAGACACGAACGCAACCCTCCTTTGGCCCTTGTCAATAAGCGAATCCTGGTTTATGGCGTAAATTTTCTCAAATGTTTTGAACCGTAGAAGTCAAGAAAAATACTGAAAAAAGAAATTTCAGTTACAAATTGAATACATAGTAATTGTTAACAAACTAATATTGAAATTTGATCATTGGTAATTTGAATCAATGCAAAAAAAATAACAGAATCTGGACTTTTTTGAGGCTCGGGCCACAGGACGTCAAAATTTGCTAAAGAACTGCTTTTCCCAGGAATTTCCAAGGGAGGGATTTTCTCCGAGCCTCTTGTTATGGCGTCGATTCTGTAATTTGCCTCGTTTGTTTTTCGCTGTTTTAGTAATTGTTTTCCTACCCCTTCAAAACCTAATTTTTCCTAACGTGTCCAACTATTTTTTAATTGCAAATAGCTTACACTCGGATTAGGGAGGCTAAAAGTAAGTTGGTTATGTGTTATGCTTGATAAGGTAATTGATTTTTCCAATTAGCCTAATTTAATTCTAATTTTTAGCGTAAATTTGTCTCGTTTGCATTTTTTCTATAAAGATGCTTACGTCATTCACTACATCCGAGACTTGAGATTAGCATGGGAAGATTTCATTGGTAAGTCCTATGGCCAATATTTTCTTTTTGATTATTTTTGAGTAAAGATGAATATACGCCATTAATAGACTATGAAATAAATTAAGGTGACTCTCTGTTCTATGGGCTCTCTTAGAGGAAGCACTACAATGACAAAAGAGCCTATACCAATCTATTCCTTAACAGCACTCTTTCCCAACATAACATTCACTTCTGTGTCAGAAGCCCCTCCTCAATGGGGTAGGCAAGATATAACCATCAGATAATTACAAAACTGTAAGAAAACACTATAATAAGGAAAGTTTTGCTTTATCCAGGAGGTTTCTGTAAATCATATTTTATGCTTCCTTCCATCTTCATTCACGTTTCGAAATCGGTTTTAAATAATTAATCCAGCATTTAAATAATTCAAATAACTCAATATTTAAATAATTCATATTCATCCAGCATTTCTTCCTATTTCACAATGACGGTATGCTATACACCGACTTTAGAATGGTATTAAATATAAAAACAAGTTTTTTTTTCCAACTGAAAGTAAGGAGCGACATTAAAACTTAAAACGAACAAAAATTATTTTGTATATGAAAGGAGCTGTCCCCTCTTCAACGCCTCACTCTTTACGCTAAAGTTTGACTCTGTCTCCCAAATTTATTTTTTGAAACAGTAAAAAACTATTTCAGTAAAAAATAATTTCTGTTCCTTTTAAGTTTTAATGTCGCTCCTTAATTTCCGTTTAAAAAACTTGTTTTTTTATATATAATTATACTTAAAGATAGTCAAATTTTCACTGTTTTATAGCCGTTTATTCTCCTCCTAGAATGGGTGGAAATATTAAATGGTTTAATTTTGTTTGGGACAAATACGTTGGGAATGTTAGTTAGTTTTAGTAAGGTCTACAGAGACAGTTTTTTTTTATTTATTTATTCAGTTTGAATCTAAGGTTGTAATTAAGTTTATTTGGAAGAAAAGTATTATATTAACCATGTTCGACCCTTTGTTACAACTCTTTAAAAACGAGTCCTGAAACATACGGACCATTTAGTTAGACTCTAAAGCTTTTTAAAGTAATAAAAACTTCAGCTTAAAGAATTGGGTATTGAAAAGGGGGCAGTCCCTTTCATATAAGGAATATTTTTTTCGTTTCAAGTCTTAGTGTTGCTCCTTATTTTCAGTCGAAAAACAGTTTTTTTTCATTTAATTAATAAAGCCATGGTGTTTCCATAAGGTAAAAATATTTTTGTTTTGATGTCCTGGATCCCATAACAATTAACTACTTTTTGTTAAGAATAAATTAACTTATTATACAAGTTATTTGCTGCTTGTTTTATGTTTTATTATCTCTCATCACTACCCAATGAATAAGTTTTATCTTCTTTAATCCAGTTCCCAAAAAACCCTTATTTCGACTTCTAGACAATTTCCATCTTTTTCAAGGAAGAAGATGGAAATTTCTTTTTTGTCACAAGCCTGCCCAATCTATGCAGCCTAATTTACGCAAGACAGTAATCCACCTAATCAGTATTCACTTTTAGGCATTATTTTATAAAAAAAAATGACTAAATAAATATTTTGATGTTTTAAACGAGTTTTGTGTAGTTTTCTGTATTTGTAATGCTACTGTAAACTACAATAATAAATCAGTGTCAGAATAAATTACCTTTCATGTTTCAGCTTTAATTTCATTAGTCTTGGATAATTATTAGTCTTGGAAAATCAGAATTCTCATTCAAGCAGAGAATAGCAAAAAGCCTAATCAAAAACAATTATAAAAAAAATAAAATAAAAGAACACTAAATTTAAGTCGGACGTGTCCTTAAGAAGTAACTGACCTTACAATTTTTGATAAGGTCACTTGGATTAAATAATATTTTCCCTAGATTGTAAATGGGAAGAGTTTAATCCCTCACTAGGTGACCGCTGCCTTGATCCCTATGATATTTAAATTTGTTCACAACTTGCAAATTTCATGGCATGGGTAAAATAACGTTAATTGCGTTATCCAGAAAACCTTATCCAGAAAACAGGACGGGTTAATTATTCTTATGAAGAGGATTAAAATTTAAGTTTTAATTGATAGCTTGTCATGATTATTCTTCGTTGTTTCTAAGAATTTTAGTGGATTATGCAATAATTATATATTTTTTCTTCTTGATCCTTAAAACGTAAAATTCCGAAAGAATTGAATGTGGTACCAACTATTCTTATTTCATCAGTTTATTAACTTGACAAGATGTCAAATGAATTATTAAAGCGTCATCAGACAAAAATATTACATTATTTTTATTTTTTTTTTTTACTTCAATAGTCAATGCCAGACGGGAATGTCAAATAACCTCGCCACTATAGTAGTATGTTAATACACAGTCCGACCAATGCTTGCGTAATATGTCTTACCTCTACCATGCACCTATTGATCCGAACCCTATTCCTGAGGCATGAATATACAGTGTAGTCTAACCGGTACATTGACTTACCAAGGACAGTGATATAAAGGTTTCACCAGTGATTGTGTAATATGTCTTACCTCTCGCCTGAGGCATGAATATACAGTGCAGTCTAACCAGTACATTGACTTACCAAGGACAGTGATATAAAGGTTTCATCAGTGATTGCGTAATATGTCTTACCTCTCGCCTGAGGCATGAATATACAGTGCAGTCTAACCGGTACATTTACTTACCAAAGACAGTGATATAAAGGTTTCACCAGTGATTGCGTAATATGTCTTACATCTCGCCTGAGGCATGAATATACAGTGCAGCCTAACCGGTACATTGACTTACCAAGGACAGTGATATAAAGGTTTCACCCATGCTTGCGAAATATGTCTTACCTCTACCATGCACCTATTGATCCGAACCCTAGGTCTGAGGCATGAATATACAGTGCAGTCTAACTGAGTATTTTAAAAACTCAAGAGGGACAATTACATTTTTCTGATCCCCCTCGAACTGTCACCCTTGTATAGGCACCTGTTTAATCTTAGAGACAAAAGTGATAAAGCAAAAAGAAAAAGAATCAGACATAGTACGGAGAAAAAGATATTAGACAATGTACCATAGGAAGCGCGATAGCGCTGCCTAAGTAAAGAACGATGTGGGTAAAGTGTAGTGCAAATAAATTTGCACTCTACTGGAAAAATACAAATGAATATGCATTGTCAGTTTAATATACATATACTGATATTTGGTAATCCAAATGATAATATTACTTGATTTATTAAAGTTATAAAAGTAAAAACATTTATATTTTTTTCAGTAAAGTGCAAATTTTGTTCTGGCTTTGGGAAGGCATAGGGGTTTTGCGCCCAACTTATGCTAATTTCTGCTCCTTTTGAGTTTGATCCGGTTATTTATCGTAATTTCTGTTTGTTTTGGGTTTCATTTATTTATCGATGTTGATTTGCGGTAGTTTCACGCTTGATAGATTATTTGATTTTAATTTTGGTAATTTTTTGTTTAATGGAGTTCTTTACTTTTCTTTGAAAAACTTATTTTGTGGAAAAAGTTTTTTTTTAATCAATGAAGAAAAAGAGGCAGATAAATCAAACATGAGATAAAGAAGACACAGTGCTCATGAGGAAAAAGGAGACCCTGTGCTAAATCAGAAAAATTGACGGTGGCAGGACGAGGAATGATGGCAACTGTTATTAGTATTTTAAGCGCCAAATATTGACCGAGTACCTTGATGTATGAGACACTATCACATCGCGAAATGGTTGTGGTTTCGAAACATTTCACATGACCACTAAATAAAAGCGACAAAAGAAAAGTTCTGCTATTGCACGACAATGCAAGGCCTCATTCTACCGGACTAACTAAATTATTTTGGATTTCTGTGAAATGAGAAAATTTTGTTTACCCCGATTCCTCCCCCAATATCGATCCTAGTAATTCTCATGTTTTCTGTAGCTTCAAAATCAATATATGAGGGGGGAGGGACATGGGCATACGTAGCCTCTTCTCTAGGGGGGCAGCCGATTCTGTGATAAAGGGCGGGAGGTTCAAGTCATATTGGCAGTTCACACAACCTTACATTGCCAGCAAGTTCTATCATACCTATGAAATCTCTTATTAATAAGTAATCACCAAAAATCAAAATTATCAATAAGCTTCAGCATTAATCATTCTTCTTGGATTAGAGCTAAGTCTTTCCATGGCATTATGGATAATTGCTTCTTGTTTGACTTTTACTCTGTCATTCCAGCTGTTTATTTACAGCTTTTTCAACCATCCACCTTTTTTCAACTGCTTTTTCAGCCATCTACCTTTTTTAGCTGCTTTTTCGACCTTCTGCTTTTCAGTCATGTAGGGTGTAAATTTGAATTTCTAGGGGATGGAGATGCCCCCTCTGCCCCCCTTCCGTCTGCCCATGGGAAGGGATAATTTCTGTTTTCAATTAATTGTCTATTCTAATTGATGATTAACCCGAGGAAGAAGTTAATGTGTAAGCTACGCGACAAAATTTTACAGAACTTAAGGCGGTCAAGGACCTGTACAACGTAGTTAGATTCCTAAAATGCATTACATCCAACCAGATTTTCATTACAAATAAACTACCATTACTACTATAGGGGGATCTTTTTCTCAAACTTTTAAACATAATTGAGAATGTGTCTTTACAAGAGCAGAACCTGGTTTAAGAATTAGCTGAAATGGTTAATAAACTGAGACTTACTTTATTCCCTTGTATATAATGCAATTACTTTTTTTAGACCTCGGTTTATTTCCCTGTTTTGATTAACTTTCAAAACAGTTCTAATAAATAAAATACTTAATTCATAGTGAAGAAAATTGTTGATCATTATTTGTTTTTATGGAGCTACCTGTAGGACCCACGCAGTCAAGTAGTTTGTTAAATTTTGTGCTTTGTCTACTTTGTCTATAACCAGTTTTGCTGTTGAAGTTATCAGCCTTTCTTCTTCCCTCCTTCTTATATTGCTTTGTGTTTTCTTAAAAAAAAATGTTTTCTAGTTGAGTGTTTGCTTGCTATGCAACTTAGAGAAAATTTTACTTTGCATACGAGCCTTCCTTTTGGCAACAGGTAGCGTATTAGAATCATTTATTTTGCTGTTGTTAAAACATGAATATTCTTCTAAATATTATCTTTGCACTTTCTAGCATTTCATTTTCCTAAAAGGAAAATTATTGAAAAATTGAAAAATCGGAACTTTTCTGAGCTTCATTTCCTAACCTTTCGTGGGTGTATGTCTGGTTTTATTAATAATATTTAATTTTCTAATAAAGTTGGGTTTTAATTTTCAGAAATAAGAACATATATGTTTAAAATACATCTGATTTTAATAATTGGGTACGTTTTTGCAAATTTTTTAATAAAGTTGAGGTTTAGTTTTCAGATATATCGACATCCCACTTTAAAATTCATCTGATTTTATTAATAACATTTGATTTTTTTTTTATATAAAGTTGGCTTATAGTTTTCAGAAATAAGAACATCCATAACGTTCTGTTCTAAATTTTTCAGCAGAAGATAGAAACACTTATACTTTGATTGTGAATGTTCGCCATGAAGATAAAGAGTTCTTCTTTAATTCTGCGTTTTCTCTAAGAGGTGTAAAAATGTTCAAGTTCTCTTCTGAAGATAAAAAGTTCCTCTTTAATTCTGAGTTTTCTCAATAAAGTGAAGAAAAAGTTCAACCCCCCTTCTGAATTTTCTCAAAGAAAAAAAAAGTTACGGATTAATTCTAATTAATTTTTCAAAAGAAAATAAAAAGTTTCCACTTCAGTTCTGAATTTTTGCAAAGACGGGAAACAAGTTTTGAGTTTCCTCTGGAGTTGATATCGTACCCTAAAAAAATAATGGAAACAAAGACGAAGTAATGCATTAAAATATCTTTATTGTTATAATTACATGATAAATATCAACATTATGAAAAATTTTTATAATAGGCTTTGAAATAACCTTTATTTCTATGGATGAATAGATGAAGCCTAAAACAAACAGAAATTAGAAATCCTTGGAAATCAAGTAGTGAGACGATTATGAGTATGAATCGTCAAGGATCGTTAGCACCAATGACCCTAACCACCAAGGACCTCAACCTCCAAAGGTTCCCATGAGAATGATATAGAAATGTTATTCGTGACTTTTACTATTAGAAAAATAATGTTTGTAGTAGCACTTTTTTTTCTTTTTTTGGGGGGGGGGGGACTTCGAAATTATTCAACTTTTTTTTACGTATCTTAAAATGACAGGAAATATGTTTACGGCTATAGCAATCGTACTCGATATGGATATGCGAGATTGTGGTCTCCGGGTTAGAGCTTAATATATTCAGTCTTTGAGTATAAAATACAGATCCAGATTACAATTTTGTATATTTTGAAAAGCTAACTTCCAGGATCTATGGTGTTTTCGATTGCAAATTCATTGGCTTGAAGAAGCCATCATGTGGGGGGATTTTAGAATGTGCGTTTCTATTGCTGACTACAGATCGTAGAGAAGTCTCTTGTTACCACTGGCATATCAACTACAATATGTGTGGCTACAATAGAGACATGTGGCGCAATACATTATAAATTATAAACAAACTAGGTTTATATGATAGAGCGATACCTCCTTTCTATGACAAAGGGAAGGATCTATCCATGGTACAAGAGGAAGTTAGAGAAATATGTTGTTTTTTTGGCGTAAAAGCACTATGCGTGAAAGGGAATGTACCCACTGATAAACTTTTTATCGACAAATGCAAATCTGATATACCAATATTCAACTTGGAAGATTTTAATTGTGAGGTATTTCCGAGTAAAATACACAACCCTGAGGACGAGGTTCGATTTTTTAGTAGATGGGTGTGTTTTTAGCAGTGGCGCCACTCTAAGTGAACCTAGATTAACCCAACTTTTTGCATGTCTCTCTGAACTTTTTGGTGTGCTGCCATCTATAATCTATGTAATCTGAATTCAATTCACGAACCTAGATTAACCCAACTTTTTGCATGTCTCTCTCACTATGAGTGTGGGTCTGAGCGGGTGTGCTGCCATCTATAATCTATCTAACCTAAATTCAATTCACTCTGACACTTAGATTTTTACGTATCTTAAAACGACATGAAATATGCTTACGGCTCTAGCAATCGTACTCTATGCTTGTTCAGAGACACGATACGGCTTTCCCACTGGTACTCTATATCCAGTTATCGACACTAGCTAGTTTATTGCGTGTATTAAATCAGAAGATGTTTTCCGTGAAACTAATGCAGTTTCTATAAGAATGGATGGATTTTTATCCAACATCAAAATCAAATTCAATTTTCAATGAATTCTTTTTTTTTAACTTAAAACACGCTGAAAGATGCTTCCTGTGAAACTATTACACTTTCTATAAAAATGAACGAATTTTTATCCAACATAAAAACCAAAATAAATTTGCATTTAACACTTTTCATTTAAAATTAAAATACGCTGAAAGATGTTTTCCGTGAAACTAATGCAGTTTCTATAAAAATGACTGAATTTTTATCCAACATCAAAAGCAAATCCAAATGAAGCTTCCGAACCATTGCCTATAATAGTATTTCACTTTTAACTTACTGCTTTTATGCTCAAATATGAACTATATTGCTTGGCAACCTGCCTTCAGAATATAAGAGATTGTCTAGAAACTTTTTCGATAATTTTAAGTTGATTGCCTTTCTCTCAGTCTTTTAGCTTTTTTGTTGTATTTAGGCCAAAATATTTATTTTGCTGCAGAAACCACTTGTAAACGACACTTTGTCACTGCATGATATCTTCTAATGCTTAAAAAGGGCACTTCAACTCAAGATATGAAAGTCAGTTCCTACTTGGGTGTTTCCCCTTTTTCTTTAATTTATGAGGATAGGCTTTTGTTTGTAACTTTAACAAATAGTCTAAAACCTAGTAAACTATACATATTTGGATATAGAATTAAAACTAAACTACCTTTCGAGCCTAATTAGTTTTCAGCATTCAGTTTTTGGAGTTTTGGCAAGTAATACTGAGGGTTGATCTGATTAGCCACTCATTGCATCAACCCCTTTGTGAATTTTTTCACATGGTACAAAAAAAACTATTTCAGACTGGTACGATGCGATGTTTTGTTTTCTGTCAAGGCACAGAAAAGATTCATATGACCATGGTTTACGAAGTGCTTATAGATTTGTTGGTCTTTACAAAGACCGTCGGATAGTCATGGGGGTGATGGTTGTTATAAAAATTCATCATTGTTCATCATCCGCTTGGTGTGATCCCAATCTATATCACGGATTTTGTTGTTCTTCTTCTTCTTACTAGGATATCTTATACACATATTCCGAGAAGGAATATTTATCGGCACCCTTTTGCTAAAAAATCGAACCTCGTCCTCTGGGTTGTGTATTTTTCTCGGAAATACCTCACAATCAAAATCTTCCAAGTTGAATATTGGTATATCAGATTTGCATTTGTCGATTAAAAATTTATCAGTAGGTACATTCCCTTTCGCGTATAGTGCTGTTACACCAAAAAAACAACATATTTCTCTAACTTCCTCTTGTACCATGGATAGATCCTTCCCTTCGTCATAGAATGGAGGTATCACTCTATCATATAAACCTAGTTTGTTTATAACGTATAATGTATTGCGCCACATGTCCCTATTGTAGGCATACATATTGTAGTTGATATGCCAGTGGTAACAAGAGACTTCTCTATGATCTGTAGTCAGCAATAGAAACGCACATTCAAAAATTACCCCACATGATGGCTTATTCAAGCCAATGAATTCGCAATCGAAAACACCATACATCCTTGAAGTTAGCTTTTCAAACTATACAAAATTGTAATTTGGACCTGTATTTTATACTCAAAGACTGAATATATTAAGGTCTAACCCGGAAACCTCAATCTCGCATATACATATCGAGTACGATTGCTATAGCCGTAAGCAAATTTCCTTTCATTTTAAGATACGTAAAAAAAGTTGAATAATTTCGAAGTCCCCCCCCCCAAAAAAAAAGAAAAAAAGTGCTACTACAAACATTATTTTTCCAATAGTAAAAGTCACGACTAACATTTCTATATCATTCTCATGGGGACCTTTGGAGGTTGAGGTCCTTGGTGGTTAGGGTCATTGGTGCTAACGATCCTTGATGATTCATACTCATAATCGTCTCACTACTGGATTTCCAAGGATTTCTAATTTCTGTTTGTTTTAGGCTTCATCCATTCATCCATAGAAATAAAGGTTATTTCAAAGCCTATTATAAATTTTTTGCAGAATGTTTTCTCGTGATATGATTCCATTTCGGTGTCATAGTTCATTTTTAGGATGATATTTATCATGGAATTATAACAATAAAGATATTTTAATGCATTACTTCGTCTTTGTTTCCATTATTTTCTTAGGGTACGATGTCAACTCCAGAGGAAACTCAAAACTTGTTTCCCGTTTTTGCAAAAATTCAGAACTGAAGTGGAAACTTTTTAATTTTCTTTTGAAAAAAAATTAGAATTGATCTGTAACTTTTTTTTCTTTGAGAAAATTCAGAAGTGGGGTTGAACTTTTTCTTCACTTTATTGAGAAAACTCAGAATTAAAGAGGAACTTTTTATCTTCAGAAGAGAACTTGAACATTTTTACACCTCTTAGAGAAAACGCAGAATTAAAGATGAACTCTTTATCTTCATGGCGAATATTCACAATCAAAGTATAAGTGTTTCAATCTTCTTCTGAAAAATTTAGAACTTTAGTTATGGATGTTCTTATTTCTGAAAACTATAACCTAACTTTATATAAAAAAAATCAAATGTTATTAATAAAATCAGATATATTATAAAGTGGGATGCCCATATTTCTGAAAACTAAACCTAAACTTCATTAAAAAATCTGCAAAAATGTACCCAATTATTAAAATCAGATGTATTTTAACCCAACTTTATTAGAAAATCAAATATTATTAATAAAACCAGACATACACCCACGAAAGGTTAGGAAATCTAGCTCAGAAAAGTTCCGATTTTAAAATTTTTTAATAATTTTTATTTTAGGAATATAAAATGCTAGAAAGTGCAAAGATAATATTTAGAAGGATATTCATTTTTCAACTACAGCAAAATAAATCATTCTAATACCCTACTTGTTGCCGAAAGGAAGACTCGAATGCAAAGTAAAATTTTCTCTAAGTTGCATAGCAAGCAAACACTCAACTAGAATTTTTTTTTTTTTAAAGAAAACACAAAGCAATATACGAAGGAGGGAAGAAGAAAGGCTGATAACTTCAAAAGCAAAACTGGTTATAGACAGTAGACAAAGCACAAAATTTAACACACCACTTGACTGCATGGGCTTTACAGGTAACTTCATAAAAACGAATAATGATCAACAAATATAGTTTTCTTCACTATGAATTAAGTATTTTATTTATTAGAACTGTTTTGAAAGTTAATCAAAACAGGGAAATAAACCGAGGTCTAAAAAAAGTAATTGCATTATATACAAGGGAATAAAGTAAGTCTCAGTTTATTAACCATTTCAGCTAATTCTTAAACCAGGTTCTGCTCTTGTAAAGACAAATTCTCAATTATGTTTAAATGTTTGAGAAAAAGATCCCCCTATAGTAGTAATGGTAGTTTATTTGTATCCAAAATCTTGTTGGATTTAATGCATTTTAGGAAGTTAACCACGTTGTACAGGTCCTTGACCGCCTTAAGTTCTGTAAAATTTTGTCACCTAGCTTACACATTAACTTCTTCCTCGGGTTAATCATCAATTAGAATAGACAATTAATTGAAAACAGAAATTATCGCTTCCCATGGGCACGCAGAAGGGGGGCAGAGGGGGCATCTCCCCCTCTGGAAATTCAAATTTACACTAGACATGACTGACAAGCAGATGGTTGAAAAAGCAGCTAAAAAAAGGTAGATGGCTAAAAAGAAGTTGATGAAAGGTAGATGGTTAAAAAAGCTGGAAATAAACAGCTGGGATGACAGAATAAAAGTCAAACGAGAAGCAATTATCCATAATGCCATGGAAAGACTTAGCTCTAATCCAAGAAGATTGATTAATGCTGAAGCTTATTGATGATTTTCAATTTTGGTGATTACTTATTAATATAAGATTTCATAGGTATGATAGAACTTCATAGGTATGATAGAAGTTATATGGATATAACTTCAGCCTCCCGCCCTTCATCACAGAAACGGCTGCCCCCTAGAGAAGAGGCTACGTATACCCATGTCCCTCCCCCCTCATATTTTGATTTTGAAGCTACAGAAAACATGAGAATAACTAGGATCGATATTGGGGGAGGAATTGGGGTAAACAAAATTATCTCATTTCACAGAAATCCAAAATAATTTAGCTAGTCCGGTAGAATGAAGCCTTGTATTGTTGTGCAATAGCAGAACTTTTCTTTTGTCCCTTTCTTTTAGTGGTCATGTGAAATGTTTCGAAACCACAACCATTTCGCGCTGTGATAGTGTCTCATACATCAAGGTACTCTGTCAATATTTGGCACTTAATATACTAATAACAGTTGCCATCATTCCTCATCCTGCCACCGTCAATTTTTCTGATTTAGCACTGGGTCTTTTTCCTTTTTTCTCATGAGCAATGTGTCTCCTTTATCTCATGTTTGATTTATTTGCCTCTTTTTTTCATTGATTAAAAAACTTTTCCACAAAATAAGTATTTCAAAGAAAAGTAAAGAACTCCATTAAACAAAAAATGACCAAAATTAAAATCAAATAATCTATCAAGCGTGAAACTACCACAAATCAACATCGATCAATAAATGAAACCCAAAACGAACAAAAAAAACAATAAACAACCGGGTCAAACTCAAAAGGAGCAGAAATTAACATAAGTTGGGCGCAAAACCCCTATGCCTTCTCAAAGCCAGAACAAAATTTGCACTTTACTGAAAAAAATATAAATGTTTTTACTTTTATAACTTTAATAAATCAAATAATATTATCATATGGATTACTAAATATCAGTATATGTATATTAAACTGACAATGCATATTCATTTGTATTTTTTCAGTAAAGTGCAAATTTACTTGCACTTTACACTTTACCCACATCGTTCTTTACTTAGGCAGCGCTATCGCGCTGCCTATGATACATTGTCTAATTTCTTTTTCTCCGTACTATGTCTGATTCTTTTTCTTTTTGCTTTATCACTTTTGTCTCTAAGATTAAACAGGTGGCTATACAAGGGTGACAATTCGAGGGGGGATCAGATGAATGTAATTGTCCCTCTTGAATTTTTAAAATACTCAGTTAGACTACACTGTATATTCATGCCTCAGGCATAGGGTTTGGATCAATAGGTGCATGGTAGAGGTAAGACATATTACGCAAGCACTGGTCGGACTGTGTATTAACATACTACTCACTATAGAACATCAATTCAGAACGCCAATCATTTATTTCAAAACAACTTCCGTTTTTTTTTTATAAAAATTAAGTTAAAAAACTTTCCGAAAAAGAAGTTTTTCAAAGGAAAGTAAAGGCGTATTAAATTTAAGATCAACAGAAATCAAAAATCTATAGTAATTAATACTTAAAACGACCAGAAATTACTATTAAAGAATAAATGAAACCCAAAACGAACAGAAATTAAATAAACAATCATAGCAAACAAACATACAACAGGTACTAATATAAATAAATAAATAAATCATAAGACTAGTAAAAATTAAATTGAATATGCAAATCAAGCTTAAAACGAACAGAAATCACTACAAACAAAGTTTGGCTATTTCCCGTTTCCCTAACTATTTCCCTAACTGTTTGGCCGTTTCCCTAACTGTAAAAGTTTGAAGCCTGCTGCGGAGTTGGCACTTCACTAAAACGAACTACATTACAAATATTTTCTTTTGTACTTGTTACAACACTGAAAATAAGACGAAAATTGCAGTGATATAAAATCTTGAGCTTTCAACAATTAATATCATTATATATCAAATATTCAGATAAATGTTATTAGTTCCAAGACTGTCCAAGACACGTTTAATTTTCAGTAAAGCGCAAACGACGTAATAGGTTTTATACTTCACCGTTAGGGAAGAGGGCAGTAGCCAAACTCTTGTTTGTAGTGATTTTTTTTCTTTTTAAGCTTTTTTTCTATATTCAGTATAAGTTTTTCTCGTTTTAAGATTTATTTATTCATTTATGTTAGTACCTGTTGTATGTTCGTTTGTAATTTTTCTTTATTTAATTTGTGTTGGTTTTGTGTTTCGTTCATTTTTTGATAGTAATTTATGACCATTTTGAGTTTGAATTATTAAAGATATGTATAACTGCTGATGTTAAGTTTAACGTGGCCTTTATTTGTCTTTGAAAAACTTCTTTTCGAAAAGGTTTTTAAATAATTTATCTTCGTTTTTGATTGCCATTGCTTCAATTTTTTCAAAATTCCCTATTTCAAAACCAAAGTTTCTGTCAACATAAAACTTTCATCAAAGTATAAAAACTAGTATCAAAGTAACAAATTATCAAAGTCAGAACAGGATTTACCAATAGGCCTACTAGGATTTGGCCTAGGGGCGTACAATGCCAGGGAGTTCAGTAAAATATCACTGAGTGATTTTTTCTCAACAAAAACTGGACTGATATCTATCGTCAAAGTGCCAGGCGCACACCGCTGCCGCGCTTACTATTCACAGAATAATGATTTTAAAACAACACAGGAAATCTGTGGCCATTAATAAATTGTCAGATATCTCCCAAGAATGGCAGGTAAGAGTTCGGTATCACCTCTCTCTTTCCTTACTTTTGGCTCATCAGTTTGTTCTGTTCGGTACTTCCTCTATCCCCGAGTTTCTGGGGGCTTCCCAAAAATCTCAGAAAAAAAGGAACGGCAAAAACGCTTGGGCCTAAAAGCGCCATAGCTTTAGATTCAGCCCTGATCAAAGTAATGAAAGTATCGAAGCAACAATGAGCATCTTACATAGCTTTCAGCCCTTGTCCCAAAAATCAGTAAATCCAAGTATCAAAGTATTAAAGCAACAAGCAGCTTGCATAAATCACAGCTTTTTCTCCGGGGCCTAGGAGGGGGGTTCAACCCTGGAAGCATAGTTATTTGGCCTTTGGACTATTTTTAAGAAAATGGTTATATCACAAGTTTGACCAGATACCTTTGGTGAAGAGGGAGAAAAGAGGGGGGGGGGGCAGATTGCCCTTTGACCATTTTTTACTCTTATAATAAAAAACTAGAAGTTTCAATTTCCCATCGAATGAGCCCCCTCAACGACCACCCCTTCCACAAAACCTTATATGTTAACAACGGGCAACTTGCAAAAGGTAAAAACCTTGCTCCGGGGCCCCAGAGGGATTTTCAACCCTTTTGTTATAATTATTTCAATTTTGGATTATTTTCAACTAAATAACATTTGGGGGAAAAGCCTGCGAGGAGGCGGGACTGGTTATCCTCTGATCACTTTCGACTCGTAAAAAGGGTAAAAGAAATTTTGATATCTAATCGACTGATTCTCCTCCAATGTTTATACGACCACGCCTTCCATAAAAACTTTATATATTAACGATGGGTAACTAGTATAATTAATGGTTCTTTCTCCGAGGACTGGAGGGAGGGTTTCAAACCCAGAACCATAGTTATTTAACATTTGGACTATTTTGAACAAAATTGCTATCTGAAAATTTTGATCCAATACATTTGGGGAAAAGAGGCCATTGGGGGGGGGCCGGGGGCTAGTTACCCTCCGAACACTTCTGATTCTTAAATAGGAACTAGAACTTTCAACTTTAGATCAAATAAGCTTCCTTCAAATTTGGTAAGACCACACCTTTCATAAAACCTAATATGCTCCTGAGGCATAACTTGCAACCCTTGTCCCGGACTCTGAAGATTTTTTCAATCTCGAAGGCAATATTATATGATTTTTGGACTATTTTGAACAGAATGGCAATCTCAAAAGTTAGATTGGATACATTTGGGGAGAAGGGGGCGTAGGGGGAGCTACTTTCCCACCGATCACTTTCGACTCTTTAAAAGGGAAATAGAACTTTCAATTTCCGATCAAATGAGCCTCCTCCAAATTTTTACGACCATTCCTACCATAAAAACTCATATCCCCATGGAGAATAACTTACAACACTTGACCTTGGGCTTTTCTGGGCTGTGTCAACCCCAAATGTATTGTTACATGATACATGGACTATTTTGAATAAAATGGCTATCTCAATATTTTGACAGAATTCATGTGGGGAAAAAAGGCATGGGGGGGGCTAGTTGCCCTCTGATCTATTTTGACTTTTAAAATTCAGCTAGAACTTTTAATTTCTAATCAAATAAGCCCCATCAGAAGCTTATGCGACCATCCCTTCTATAAGAACCTTATATGCCCCGGGGACATAAGTTAAAACACTTACCCATGGGCTCTGGGGGATTGTGTCAACCCTGGAGTCTTAGTTAATGGATCTTTGCTCTATTTTGAACAAAATGGCTGTCTCAAAAATTTTATCAAAGACTTTTGGCAAAGGAGGGAAGGGGCTTGTAGCCCACTGTTCCTTTTTGTCTCTAATAATAGAACTAAAACTTTCAATTTCCAATCGAATGAGCACCCCCCGAAGCCTATGCGACAACCCCTTCCATAAAAGCGTAAATGCCCCTATGGCATAACTTAAGATCCTTCCCCTGGGCTCCGGGCGGTTGTGTTGAACGTTGGACTATTTTGAACAAAATGACTGTCTCAAAATTTGATTGGATGCATGTGGGGAAAAAAGGGCGTGGGAAATAGTTACCCTCCAATCTTAAGGATAAAATTTTTTCATGACCATATTTAGTGCAGTAATATTTAAATTTGTTTCTAATTAATGTTTTATTTTTGTAGTTCGTTGTTGTTGCTATGACAATAGTTAGTGCAGTAATTGGTTCTTTGTGCATGTGTTGTTGTTTTGTTTGTTTTCTCTTTTCTTCTTTTCTTTTTCTTCTACTCCGTCTTATCATGTTATGTGAATGATGGGTGTTCAATAAATAAATAAATAATCAAACAGTTCGTGGTAACGAACTTTAGGTAAGGAGCGACCCGGCTCAATGGTAACCGAAACTCTAGAAAACGGAATTTTGATACCAATAGATGCATCAAAAGAATCCGATTTTAATGTTTATCTTCAGATATATAAGTTTCATCAAGTTTAGTCCTACCCATCAAAAGTTACGCGTCAGTAGAATGGCCTTATTGAGTCCGAACAGCACACCATATATGGGCATAGAGTCATTAGGGAGAACACGTTGTTAATGGGGTCAATGACCTCTTTTTCCAAGGTCGATTTATTTGTTGTTGTAAGTGCACGCTCTCAGCGAATGTCAAGGTCGATTTATTTGTTGTTGTTGTTGTTTTTGGCACGCTCTCAGCGAATGTTATGATCCAGGAATAGTATTTGTTGTTGTTTTGGTCATGTACATGCTCGAGGCGAATGTCATGGTGTCAAAAAATAGTATTTGTTGTTGTTGCTCGAGCCAAATGTTATGAGTTTCCCGGAAACAGTTAGATCACGTGTTTCCTTCTCAGCCAATCAGCGAGTCGGTTACATCCCCCTTCTCAACCAATCAGAGGGCTTGTTACATATGGTTTTCCCCGTTACATAACAATTTGCCCTTGAGATTTCGTATATAACGGACATGCAATGTTATTAAATTATCAGAAAGTATTTTGACATAGTGTAAACAACTAGAATGGATAATACTGATGAGCTTGAGGCCTTGGCAGCCGCAATTAGCAATGTAAGTGCATTTTTATTTTCAAACGAATTTTCCTTGGACATCCTCCAATATATTCAGCTAAAATGTAAATATATTCCTTTACCCCAACCCCCCCC
>JAQQPU010012695.1:0-14933 GCA_029168905.1 Artemia sp. Kazakhstan ARC1039 | reverse complement strand
GGAAATTGCTATACCTGTACGCAAATTCAATAGATGGTTACTACTAATGTTACATTTTATTATTTGAAACATTTTATAGCTTGAAGTCATGTATATTTTTCTGCCTGATGAATTTGAGCGCTTTTAAGTTGACGCTACCCAAGGACAGAAATTTTTTACCCAAAAGTTTAACCGCTTTGTTATCCTAAATTTAAGAGGTATATCTAGTAATCGCCATCAAACGGTATTTTACTGGGATGCAAGCCATAATATCTGCAGTGACCTTTACAAACCAAAAAATATGGTTGTACTCTATCACAATTTTTGCATTTGTTCACTCTTAGAGAATTTTCTGATCAGAATTCAATCAAATCAAAAATTCTTGAAGAATAATCCTTGCTTGAGATTCAATGAAAATAATGATCTGAATCTAGATGACAAAATATTAGGCCCGTTCTTTTGCACTAAGATCTTACATCAAAGATCTCACATCTTTCTGCAAAGATTTCCGTTCTTTTAACTCATCTTTGTTCTTAGTTCTTACAGCTCACTGATGTTAGCAAAAAGTTTGAAAGACGCCATCTTTCTGCCATATAGAACAATGATGAGAGAACTTTGATGATATACTCATCATTGTTCTCAGACTGCTGATCAGAGCAGAATGATGAAAGACGTTTGCAAAAGAACGCCATAAGATAAAATCTTAATGCTAAGATTTCACTTTAAAGCGTTCTTTATCAAAAGATGTAAGATCTTCGCACATAGATGAGTAAAAGAACGGCCCTATTGCCTTAATACAATAAGAGCAAAAATATATTCAGATAAGTTAACCGGTAATGAAGTTTGTTCAGTTGATATTGGTCGGTTCAATTAAATTGTTATTATTAATCATTAATTGTTAATCATTAAACCAAACTCTGCTCAATAAATGTGGTTAATAAACATTAATATATGAGCATATATGTAAACATAGAAACATAAGCTTATGTACTGTAGCTTAGACGATACATTATTCTGGGGTTTTCTATTCACAAAAACAAATCAGTTCTTAGGAAATCAGCCTTTATTGTCATTTTTCAACAATGCTCCCTGTACCTCTTGACAAAAAAAAACTTCATGAATGTGAAATATTTCAGTGATTTTGCCGCTTAATGTTTAAAATGATGCGTGGACAGATAGATTTATTAAACATTTTAACAATAAGTTTAAACAATAAACTACTACTACTACTACTACTAACAACTCATCGCAGCACCAAGCCGCCTGAGGCCAACACAGCTACGCACGCTCCTCCTCCACCCCAATCTATTCAAAGCCTCCCTTTTTACACCCGCCCACGAAGTTCCCATTTCCTTTAAATCTTTGTTTATGACGTCCTCCCACCCCAGATGGGGACGACCTGCTTTCCGTTTAGCCCTAGTTGGTTGGCCGAAAAGAACGATCTTCGGCAATCTGTCATCCTTCATCCGCACAACATGCCCTAACCACCTCAACCTTTCTTTCATTATAGACCTAGAAAGCGGTATTGAACCACATTTTTCGTATAGCCTATTGTTTGAAATACGGTCAGTCAGCCGGGTACCGAGAACAATCCTTAAGCAATTTCTCTGGAAAACATCTAGCAAATCTTCATCCGCTTTTCGGAGCGTCCATGCTTCAGAGCCATATTTGACCACTGTCATCACTGTAGCTTCTAAGATTCTAATCTTGGTTTGCAGACTTATCTTCCTATTCTTCCAGACTTTTTTTAACTGTGAAAAAACACCCTGAGCCTTGGCTATTCTATTTTTAACATCTTCACTGCTCCCACCATCTTTACAAATAATACTACCAAGGTAAGTGAANTCACTGCTCCCACCATCTTTACAAATAATACTACCAAGGTAAGTGAAGCTGCGCTGCGCACCTGATCAATCATTTCATTAAACAATAAAACCAAATGTATACGCCTCGCAAGGCTTTGTGGCACTGATTACAACTGGAAATACATGGCTTTGTAGCTGGAATTTATAAAAGATAACAAAATTTAATTATGTACTTTAATTGAATGCTTAATCAGGTTAAACTGCTTAATTTGAAAAATGGTAAAAATTTGCAACTGTAATTTTCAAAAACTGAACATTCTTTTCATTTTTCAAGAATGTCCATTGTTCACCTTGATAAAAACCCCTTTGTGAAAGCCAAACACTTCCGTGAATATGCCATTCAATCATTTAAAAAATGTAATTAAGTTTGAACTTGGCAATTGGCATTGGACTGAACTGCCCCACCTACTACAGAACCCGTTTGACTGAAAAGCGAAAATTTAAATTCACCTTGTCATTTTTGAAAAATAATGCGCCTAGTAAAAGCAATAAAAATATGTCTGGTCAAATCCTGTTGACCGACGCAAATCAAAACACAATAAGGAAAGAAAATGCACTGAAGCTTTAAAAGTAGTGAATTTATATATTTGAAACTCTGTTTCTCATTTTCTTTTAAAAATTGTATGTAATTAACGTAAGCAGATGCAAGATTCTATGAACATGTATTTAGAGAAAGCTAAACTATTTGGATAAATATAAGGTAGATAAATTTGCTCGTCTGACAATTCTATATCCTAGGCTGTGATCAAACTTGGTGATTTCAAAGGATCCTCTTAAAACTTCCTTTTCTAGTAATTTTTGAAAATCTTTAAGTATGGTCACTTCAGCTTGAAACAGGGCCTGGAAACAATTTTTAAGATCAAAAGCTCTGCACCTACTTGTATCTAGAAAACATATTCCATTTCGCAACGATTCTTATATAGATATTAGCCCAAAATACTAATTACTATTGTGCCAAAACTAGACTAAGATCTATGGTGTAGGCTGGAGCTCTCAGATTGTATTCGGGGTCCTCGAATAGATACAACTAGCAGCTCTTGCTGGGAAATTCTTATTTTTTACGTACAGAGAATGAATGTAATATACCATACACTTGACCATAACAGCTTTTCATTGTTTTTTATTATCCATCATGCAGTTCCTGGTAACGAACTGTGAGTAAGGAGTGACTCGGCCCAGTAGTAACTGAAACTCTAAAAAACGGTTTTCTGATAACAATAGATGCAACAAATGAATTATCTTTTTATGCTGATTCTAAATATACAAGATTCATTAAGTTTATATTTTTCCATGAAAAGTTACGAGCCTGAGAAAGTTTGGCTTATTTTTAAAAAAGGGGGATCTACCAAAAGTCACGGAATCTTATTGAAAATCGTACCATCAGATTCACCGTATCAGAGGACCCTATTGAAGAGGTTTTAGATTCCCATCTGGAATATTGTTAAATTTGTATTTTTTGCCAGAAAAAAGATCACGGATACGTGTTTATTGGTGTGCGCGTAACTAGACCCTTGTATAGCTCAACCCCAAGCACCTGAACCCCTCTAACTGAACCACCGTGTAAATGAATACCTTTACACCTGAACCTCCATGTAACTGAACCCCCATGCAACTAAACTCCCGCGCAATTGAATCCCCCGTGCAGCTGAACCCTTGCGCAACTGAGCCCTATTTAACCGAACCCTCGTGTAACTTAACCTCCGTGCAACTCAACCCCATTTAACTGAACCCCGTGTAACTGAGCCCCGTGTAACTTTACCCCCCGCGCAACTGAACCCTGGTGTAACTGAATCCTCGTGCAACCCAACCCCCATACTCAGTTTTTCAGTGTTCTACACATATGAGGCAACATCATGGGGTAAAACACGAGTTAGAATCTTTACATATCCTGCCTTTTTGTAAGTTGTTTGTTCTTTAAAGTCTTGAAAAATATGCCTGTTAGTGTCAAGATCATTCATAAAAAAGCTCTGTCTTGTAGTCACAAATAACGAAAATCGGACGTCACAAACCATTAAAAACAGATTTATTTATTGTTTTTTAGGTCTGTTAATGGGGGTTCCTTTGGGCCTGCCACCATATTATGATGTTTTTCTTATCACTTTCTTTTTATTGTTATTTTCACTTTGTAATATTTTCTGGGCTCGTAGTTGGTTAGCGTTTGGTTTGAAAGGGTGAATTACCTGTTTTGGCGGAGAGCCGAGACACGAGTAATTTTCGTTTTGTATGAATCTTTTGGCATGATTTTTTCAGATGAGTCATACCTTTCCTGAACGTTGAGTAATTATAATCTTTGTTGAAAATCTAAATTTTCTGAATTTAGATAATGAATATGGCTTACGATTTCAGACTAATTTTAGGACTTGTGGTATTATTTCTGGTTGCTGTGGCAAAAAATGCCACACTTACTCTAAAATTTTCAAGCAAATAAGTAAAAAAATGAGTTTTTGATACGAAAAATCGATACGATTTTTGGAAAATTTGAAAACCCAAAAATGGATTTTATTCCTGAGTTGGTTGTCTTCGTCAAAGTTCCCTAGGTTCAGTCTACTCACACTTGAAGTTAATTATCAATCGGAAAAAATCAACTTTTGGTCCATTGCGGGATGTCAGGTACCGATCCAGCAGAAATTAATTTAAAACTTTTTAGTTAATGCTCTACGTGCGCTTTTTTAAATAAATTATTTAAATAAGTTTTCATGGCAAATCGTTTTTTCTTATATCCTACAGGTAATTTTTTTCTAGACTAAACTTGGGTAATTTTTTCCAACACGGAAAGACAGATCTTGATCTTCTAAGAACTGAAATTGACACTGGTGCTCCTGAAGTAAAATCTCATCTTTGACTTTTCTATTTTGAAGTTTGATTTTGCGAATTTCCTCCATTTTGTCTAAGTAAAATGTCCTAGTCTTGAAGCAAAACTTTTTAGAATTCAAATCACTTTGAATACAGATAGATCTGTCCAAAAACCTGAGCAAAATTTCTGTATCTTTCATAAATTTTGAGAAACAGCACCGTAAGTCCTGATTTCGAAACACAGAAGTTTCGAATTTTTTCTAAATTCGATGTGTATCATATTTTAGTCGTTTATCATGAAAAGTAAGCAAGAAGACATGCACTCATCTAGATCCAAAAATGAAACACACACTAAGAAAACATAGTGAACCGTTTGACGGTTGTTGATTAGCTGAGTAAATGGTACAAAATCGTATTATATATAAAAACAAAACAATGCGGATACAGAGTTTGATGATTACTTCGCAAACACAAAACTTATTTCAGAATTTCTCTAATTACAAGTTGATCTTGCAAATAATAACTTACAATAACCATAAAGCATCTGCAAACGCGATACAGAAGTATACAAATTTATTAGTTAATGCATTACGTGGGCTTTCTAAAATTAACGAAAAATAATTTTTTGGAAAGAAAGTTTTAAATAAATTAAACCCAAAAACGAACAGGAATTGAAATAAACGATCATAGAAAACATCGGAGTTTTGTGGAAAACAGAAAGTTCCTGGTGTTAATTGATTCTACAATTGTACTAACCTAATAACTTCGATGCTAGGTGCCCCCTCCAAAAAATTACTCCTAGAAAATTCCACCCAGCAAATTCCTTCCCCGTTGAAGATTTCCCCCGGAAAATTCCCCCGTAGCATTCTCTCCAAATGTAAAATTGTGCATCCAAAGAGAAAGAAAGACAAATAAAAAGAATTATATTAATGAATCAAGGGGAATTTTCCGGGAGCGATGGGGAAACGTTGGCCCCCAAAACTTCGTTCGTAAAAAATCTGTAAGAATAGTTTATCTGTAAAAAAAAAATACATAGAAACTTCAATATGTCAAAACGTAGAATATAAATATAAAAACTTCCTAAAACATTATACATCCCGAAAGCGCAGGAAACGTAAAAGTGAGAAAAGAGAAAATTTTACCCATAAACGTAACAAACGTTTATCCGTAGCCGTTTTGGTTAGTAGTCTATTCTCTTTTGTCTCTTAAATTATTTTGCTTTAGCAGACACTGATTAATAGCTTAAGCAGACATTAGCTGTATTCTTCATTATGTATCAAACAGTTCGTGGTAACGACCTGTAAGTAAGGAGCAATTCAGCTCAACTATTATTCTCCATGACCACACTGCCTTTTATATGACGAAATCAATAAGAATTCCAAATAGGGATAGGTCCTTTTATTAGACAATGAAACGAAAATATAAACAAAGACTCCAAATATTTCGATGACACAGTCGGTCATCATCATCACTGATGATGATGATCGCTAACTCTAACTCTACCTAAAAACCACGAGTTTCTAAATAAAAACAATAAAATAAAAACAAGTTTTTACAACTGAAAGTAAGGAGCAACATTAAAACTTAAAATTAATAGAATTTATTACGTATATAAGGAGGGTTGCCCCCTTCTCAATACCTCACTCTTCATGCTGATGTTTTTTAGTGTTCTCAAAACAGCTGCTTATTGTTCTAATTAAATGACCCTTGTGTTTCAGGAGTCGATCTTAAAGAATTTGCACAAAATTAAAATTTTAATGAAAAGAGGGAGATGATGAGGAGGGGGCAACACCCCTCATATACGTAATAACTTCCGTTCGTCTTAATGCTGCTCCTTATTTTAGGTTGAAAAAAAACTTGTTTTAAAAGATTTTATTTCTGATCTTTCTTTGAACAATGCCAGGAAATCTGGCTCAACCTCCACGGAAAAATTCCCCCCTCCCACGGAAATATCGTCTAGACAATTCAATCCCGGAGAAAATTTACCCGGACAATTAAACTTAACATCTCCACGCGTAAAATTGAGTCGGCGAAGAGAAAGCAAGACATATAAAAAGAATTTCGTAAAGGAATTCTAGTAAATTTCCCCCAGTGAAAATCTTCCCCTGAAAGTTCAACCTTCTGGAAAATCCTCCCCGTAGAAAATCCCCCCCACCAAAAAACTAGTCCCCCACCCTGAAAATATATGCATTCTTCCCAACAACAAATAGGCCTACTATACGTAAACAATGGGCAAATCTTATAACTTAAAGACCTTTCCCCAGGGGCTGTGGGGGGTCTTGCTATCTCTGAAGGCATATTTATTGAATCTTTTTACTATGCTGAACAAAATGGCTAACTTAAATTTTGAACACTTCAAACAGTGTTTTGTTAAAAATTTCCTTATATTTTTTTCTCCCGGTGGGAAGGACTTTCTGATGTGTAGCCTAAATATTCCGAATTCTCTTATTACTAAATAAAAAAACAAAACAAGTTTTTTTCAACTGAAAGTAAGGAGCAACACAAAAATGAAAAAGAACAGTAATTATTACGTATGTGAGGGGGGTTACTCCCTCTTCAACACCACGCTCTTCACACTAAAGTTTTTAGTGCTCTTTTTAATTTGATTTCAAATGATTTTTTAAATAATACCAGGGAACCCGGCTCCAGCTCCACTGCAAATCCCTTCCCCCCCAAGGAACGATCGTATAGATAATTCAGTCCCGCTGAGCATTACCCCGGACAATTATCCTTAACATCTTCACACGTAAAATTGAGTCGGCAAAGAGAAAGTACGACAAAAAGAATAAATTCGTATAGGAGTTCTGGCATATTCCCACTGAGTAAAATATATCCTGACAAGCTCAACTCCTGGAATCTTTCCTCCCCATGGATAATTCAACCGGTGGAAAATCCTCTCAGCAGTAAATTCCCCCCCCCCCCCCCCCCCCCAAAAAAAAAAAATCTAGACACAGTTCCAAACAAAAAACGTAACAATGGGCAGATTTTATAACTTAGACACTTCCTCAGGGACTGTGAGTTTTCATGCTATCTCCAAAGGCATATTTATTGGATCTTACAACTATTCTGAACAAAATTGCTAGCTTAAAATTTTTATGGGAAAACAACATTTTTAACATTTTTGGGAAAACAAGGCATGAGAGGGGGGCTAGTTGCCACCAATACTTTTAGTCACCTGGGAATAGCACTAATAATTTAATTTTAGTTCAAATGAACCCTTTCCAAATATTCTAGGACCATTGGTTCAATATGATCACTCTTGGGAGAAATCAACCAAAAAACAAACAATTGAACACACATCCGTTTCTTCGAGCAAAAAATATATTATTCTACATTTTCCTAAATAAGAGCTTGAAACCTCTACAACACGGTAGCAGAGTTCTCTGATACTCTGAATATGATGGTTCAATATTCATTAAGATTCTTTTACTTTTATAGGCTTTTTCCCCTCTTTTTCTAAAATTAGGCAAATTTTCTCAGGTTCGTAGCCTTTAATAAGTACCACTAAACGTAATATTAAAACGTCTTGTAGACGTTTAACGTCTACAAGACGTTTAAAACGTCTTATAGATGGGGTAGAACTAAACTAAATCAAACTTTTATATTTGGAATCAGCATAAAAAGCCAATTCTGTTGATATATCTATTGATATAAAAATTCCTTGTTTTGGAGTTCCAGTTAATATCGACCTGCGTCAATCCTTACTTTCAGTTCGTTACCATGAACTGTTTGATAAAGTTTATAAAGCAGTATCATATTTTCGGTAGTGTTGCCAGGTCGATAGTCAAAATAAATAAACTAGTTTATGTGGGCTTCTTTGTACTTATTCTTAAGATAGGCCTTATTTTCAGAGGTGGCACTGAGGTCACAAGAATCTAGTTGAATTTTCACTTCTTTCCTCACCGACATCAGCTTCCAAGAAGAATCACTTATCCACTGTTCCCTTTTCTTTTTAGAAATATCAAAAGTATTCAGCTACACTTTGCGCATTTTCCAAGATCTGGGTCCATGTTTCACCAACAGATGCTGCCCTCTCCTCACAAACAAAGCTAGAAAACTTATTTGAGAACGAGTAAGCACCATGAAAGGAACGCTAGTCCTCCAAACATCCTCTGTGTTGCTTCCTGACCAAGAGATGGTCAATTTGGCTTCTTGTAATTCCATCAGGGGAAGTCCAAGTATACTTGTGGATTTCCCGACTTCGACAACACCCTTTGTCATTAAAAATTCAAACACTAACAATATGTTAAATCCCACTCAAAAGAAACTAAACCTTCCAAGGAAAGCTACATGTTCTTAAGATATTTGGTGCCATTTGTTTCCGGCTTATTTTGGTTGTTTTTCCACCGTGTTTTCTTTTTTATTATTAATATTATTTTGAACATGCTACTACCAAAATCTACATAACTACATTTCATTTCACTGTCTTTTTCATTAAAATCTAGCATACCCGTCACGAATTGCTGTGATCTCCAAAAAACTAAAATGGAAGGGTAATTAATGCCCCCCCCCCCGTAAAATTCACAGCAGAAAATTACCCCTTGTGGAAAATCATTTGTCCCTCCTGTGGGAAATTCCTCTGCAAGAAATTATATTCCTCTGCCCCCCCCCGCAGAACATACACCCCACGGAAAATACTCTCCCAGGAGCCCCCCACCCTTCAAAGAGCTTCCTTCTGGAAAATTTCTCCCACATCTGAACTAATGATCGTATTTTTAAATTTTAAAATATATTAAAATAGGTTTGTATTATTAACTTACCCGTCATGCGTTTTTGGACAATAAATATTAAAAAATTAGAATAATGTGTACGTGCGGAACTCTCAGGTTTTTGTGTTCCAGGGTCTCTAATTCAGTCAGCACGATAAGTAGTAACGGGGACTTGGGTGTGGGGGATCTTATGTATAAAACCTTCGCAAGAGTGTACACAACGACTTCTTAAAGATCGGATGATCTTTCTTGACGATCGGATGAACAGTGTATTAATGTATACAGGACACAAATACGGATATACATCCGGTTTTATTCATATAGATAATATTATAAAAATATTTTGTTACGATAAGATAATAATAATAATTATAATAATAAATACATTGTTATAAAAATATTTTTTATATTATGACATAGATTTCCCGGTTTTCTCCTATTTTATAAGACTATTTAAGACATGTAAGCTTCTTACCAATACAAAATATCAGATTTCATTTTCAGTGTCCTTGGTGGTTTAGCCAAAAAAGCTTCAGATAACACCCGTCAAACATCAGATCTATCATTAGAATTTATTCTTTCTTTTGCATTTTTGCCTGATTGTCTATTTACTATTTTGTTTGTATAGTGTATACCCCTTTTAGAGTGTATCCACCTTTTTTTTTATTTTATTTTTCATTTTGTTATTTTCTTTCCTCTCTGAATTTCACTTGTCATAGTGTATACCCCCGTTGCCCGGGGGTATCCACTATTTGTATTTGATCACGCTTCCTGACAATAGCTTAGGCAAATAAAAGTTGGTAATAAATTCTAAACGGGTTTACTGTGTATTTTATGGCCGGTTTTTAGACGAAGGAAATTCCATGAAATTTCTAGGATTGGACTCTAAAATTGGGAATACGAGACAGTAACGTCAAAATTTAAAGAGTCCTTGCTGAATGGAAAATAAAATATTCCTCCGATTTTTGGGTAAAATCAATTTTTGTTCCGGCGCATAAGAGCTCTCGTGACCCAATAGCTCACGAATATAAGTTTCGGGCTCACAGAAAAAGAAATGTCGGTCTTTTTTGGACTAACCAATATCTAGCAAATAAAAATATTTTGTCACTCTCTCACTTTCTCCTAAACAGAGCATTTAAAGTCTTAAAGATTTCAACTCAACTCCCTCAGTCACTCCAAAGGAATTACAGATACGATATTTTGATAGCCTTGGTGACTATACCGTTTTTTTATATGCCTTACTATATTAGAGTGAATAGATTCTAAGTTCCACACGGGTTTCGTTACTCACAATTCGTTACCACGAACTCTTTGATAAAGTATATAAAGCAGTATCATATTTTCGTTAATGTTGCCAGGTCGTTAGTTTTGCATGGTCTTCATTACTTCTTCACTGGGAATAGAATCTAGTCCCACTGGGACTCCTAGTAAAATTTTTAATCAGGTTGGAGACCGAATTCCTTTACCCTTATTTACCCACTCTATCCCCAACTCAAAGGCTGCCTTGTCCCGCCCCTAAAACACCCTCTGGCAGTTCGCAGGATATCGGAATTTCGTTGTCTTGATCAGATAGGTATAATAAAAATTATACCCCCTCCCCCAAAATCCAAACTTGAAGTCTAATTGCACCCTTAAAATTCTACGAAATATTTAACTCGATATCCAAAGGCACTTGAGCAATACTGTACATATACTATTTTGATAACCTTTACGCTATTTTGTATGTGTCTTTTGATTATCTTTGATACTACAGTTCGGTCTTTCAAACAGTTCGTAGTAACGAACTGTAAGTAAGGAGCGATTTTGACACCTAACCTAACTTCAATTCAATTAAAAGAAATAAAATTAAAAAAAGAGCACTAAAAAACTTTAGTGTGAAGAGCGAGGTGTTCAGGAGGGAGTAACCCCCCTCATATACGTAATAATTACTGTTCTTTTTAGTTTTGTGTTGCTCCTTACTTTCAGTTGAAAAAACTTTTTTTTTTATTTACTAATAATAGAATTTGGAATATTTAGGCTACACATCTGAAAGTCCTTCCCACCGGGAGAAAAAAATATAAGGAAATTTTTAACAAAACACTGTTTAAAGTGTTTGTGCGTTTTCTTAGTTGTTATTTTTTTTTTCCAAAAACCATCCGATCAAAATTTTAAGTTAGTCATTTTGTTCAACATAGTTAAAAGATCAAATAAATATGCCTTCAGATATAGCAAGACCCCCACGGCCCCTGGGGAAAGGTCTTTAAGTTATAAGATTTGCCCATTGTTTACGTATAGTAGGCCTATTTGTTGTTGGGAAGTATGCATACATTTTCCGGGTGGGGGACACATTTTTTGGTGGGGGAATTTTCTACGGGGAGAATTTCTCAGGAGCTTCAGGGGAAATTTACTAGAATTCCTTTACTAAATTCTTTTTATATGCCTTGCTTTCTCTTCGCCGACTCAATTTTACGCGTGGAGATGTTAAGTGTAATTGTCCGGATAAATTTTCTCCGGGATTGAAAACTTTGACACCAATAGATACATCAAAAGAATCAGATTTTTATACTGATTTCAAATATATGGTCTTAGCCATCAAAATTTACGCGCCTGAGAAAATTTGCCTTATTTTCGAAAAAAGGGGGAAACAACCCCTGAAAGTCATAGAACTCCAATGAAAATCACACCATCAAATTCAGCGTATCAGAGAACTCTACTATAGAAGTTTCAAGCTCCTATCTGCAAAAATGTGGAATTTTGTTTTTTTTTGCAAAACCCCTATGCCTTCCCAAGGCCAGAACAAAATTTGCATTTTACTGAAAAAATACAAATGAATGTGCATTGTCACTTTAATATACATATACTGATATTTAGTAATCAAAATGTTAAAATTATTTGATTTATTAAAGTTATAAAAGCAAAAACATTCATATTTTTTTTCAGTAAAGTGCAAATTTTGTTCTGGCCTTGGGAAGGCATAGGGGTTTTGCGCCCAACTTATGTTAGTTTCTGCTCGTTTTGAGTTTGACTCGGTTATTTATTTTAATTTCTGTTGGTTTTGGGTTTCATTTATTTATCGATGCTGATTTGTGGTAGTTTCGAGCTTGGTAGATTATTTCATTTTATTTTTGCTCATTTTTTGTTTAATGGAGTTCTTTACTTTTCTTTGAAAAACTTATTTTGTGGTAAAAGTTTTTTTAATTAATTTCTGTTCGTTTTATATTGACATAGTCTTTTCAGGGAAAAAGAAAATAACACTTTAAATCTTTTCGTTTTTTGAGGCTTTATAGTTTGGCCTGCTATTTGTATGCTGGAGAAAAATTTTCAGCAATTTTTAACAACATACACCATTTTAAAAATCTGGACACAAATAGTACTGTTTAACTTAAGTCTCATATCTCCTCTAGTTGACCTAAAATGGAAAACTTGATACAATTCGCAAAAAAAACTGTTTACTTTCTTTGATAGCTTTGATACACTTACATTATTTTGATTTGGTTGAATTTTAAGAGCAGAAGTAGCCTCGAAAGTTTGAACATAATACCCTCAGTCGTTCTTGGGATACTGCTGACATGCCTTATTGGGAATTAGCATTATCACAGTGCATTATGATTTAACCTTAAGCCAACATTTAGTTTTTAAACATAATGGGGAAACGGGAGGGTGGGAGTGGAAGGGGGATTAGGTGCCCTCCAACCCCTATTGACTATTAAAAAGGGCATCCGCCCTTTCTTTTTTCAATCGAATGAGCCCCTTTCGATGTTCCCAAGACAACTCCTTCGATACGAAGTGCCCTGGTCGAAACAACAATAACAACAAAAAATATTAATAATCACTTTCGACTATTAAAAAGGGCACTAGCCCTTTGAATTTCTCATCGAATTAGCCTTTTTTGAAGTTTCTACGACAACGCCTTCTATAAAAATCTTATATGCCCCTGGGCATAACTTAAAACCCTTGCCCTGAGGGTTTTGGGGGAGTGTCTTTCTCAAAAACATATTTTCTATCTGGAAATCAACTAGCCTACGCTAAACAAAATGGCTATCTCAAAATTTTGATTGGACGTGTTTGGGTGAATGATGGACGTGGGGGGAGACTAGTTGCCCTCCAATTACTTTCAACTATTAGAAAGGCACTAGCACTTTGAATTTCCAATCAAATGAGCCCCTTTAAAGTTTCTATGACAACATCTTCTATAAAAACCTTACATACCCCAGGACATAACTTAAAACCATAACTTAAAAAATTTTGATTGGATGTGTTTGGGGCAATGACAGGGGGATTAGGTGCCCTCCAATCCCTATCAACTATTAAAAAGGGCATCCGCCCTTTCTTTTTTCAATCGAATGAGCCCCTTTCGATGTTCCCAAGACAACTCCTTCGATACGAAGTGCCCTGGTCGAAACAACAACAACAACAAAAAATATTACTAATCACTTTCGTCTATTAAAAAGGGCACTACCCCTTTTAATATCCAATCGAATGAGCCTGTTTTGAAGTTTCTACGACAACGCCTTCAATAAAAACCTTATATGCCCCCAGGGCATAACTTAAAACCCTTGCCCTGAGGGTTATGGGGGAGTATCCTCCTCAAAAACATATTTTCTATGATGGTTGTTTTGAATTTCCAATCGAATGAGCCTGTTTTGAAGTTTCTACGACAACGCCTTCTATAAAAACCTTATATGTCCACAGGACATAACTTAAAACCATTGCCCCGAGGGTTGTGGGGGAGTGTTCTCATCAGAAAGATCTTTCCTATCTGGAAATCAGCTAAGCTGACAAAACGCCTAATGTGTTTGGGAGAATGATGGGCGTGGGGGGGGGCTAATTGCCCTCCAATCACTTTCGACTATTAAGAAAGGCACTAGCCCTTTGAATTCCTAATCGAATGAGCCTGTTTTGAAGTTTCTACGACAACACCTTCTATAAAAACCTTATATGCCCCCAGGGCATAACTTAAAACCTTTGCCCTGAGGGTTTTGGGGGAGTGTCCTCCTCAAAAACATATTTTCTATGATGGTTGTTATGAATTTCCAATCGAATGAGCCTGTTTTGAAGTTTCTACGACAACGCCTTCTATAAAAACCTTATATGCCCACAGGACATAACTTAAAACCATTGCCCCGAGGGTTGTGGGGGAGTGTTCTCATCAGAAAGATCTTTCCTATCTGGAAATCAGCTAAGCTGACAAAACGCCTATCTGAAAATTTTGATTGGATGTGTTTGGGGGAATGATGGGCGTGAAGGGGGCGGGGGAGTTTCCCTCCAATCACTTTTGACTACTAAAAAGGGTACTAGCTCTTTGAATTTCCAATCGAATGAGATTGTTTTTAAGTTTCTACGACAACGCTTTCTATTAAATCCTTATATGCCCCCAGGGCATAACTTAAAACCCTTGCCCTGAGGGTTGTGGGGGAGTGTCCTCCTCAAAAACACATTTTCTATCTTAAAATCAACTACGCTAAACAAAATGGCTACCTCAAAATTTTGATTGGATGTGTTTGGGGCAATGATGGGCGTGGGGGGGGCAGTTGCCCTCCAATCACTTTCGTCTATTAAAAAGGGCACTAACCCTTTTAATATCCAATCGAATGAGCCTGTTTGAAGT
>JAQQPU010012694.1:1660-25604 GCA_029168905.1 Artemia sp. Kazakhstan ARC1039 | reverse complement strand
GACGAGGCTAGTGCACACACACACACACACACACACACACACACACACACACACACACACGCTGAAATATTCTTACAGGTTGAAATTGCATTTCTAACCCCTTAGCCTATATTCAATTAGTCTATAACGTGCTGCGAAAACAGCGTCAGATAGAAATGCGCTGTGGAAACAATTTATGCGATGTTTGAATTTCTACTTCAAAAATTCTTAATTTTCTCATAATTTTTTACGGGTTAAAATATAATTCAGTTGATATTTAGTGAAGCATTGGAATTATCAGATATACGGAAAAAAAACGGTACATGTTATTTGAGACTCACTTTTGTAACGAACGGTTAAAATTCAAAATTTATGCCTGTAGGATTAAAAATTCAACCTTCTTGATGGGACATTTGATAAACAGATTAAATACACACAAAAGCTAGCTTAGTTTAAGAATGACTATTCAACTGTCAACAATGAAATAGCGATTTGTTTATATAGTTAGCTTGTTTAAAGAAATAATGAATTATTGAATTAGAAAACATCTTGCTTAAAAGAGAAGTTACAGATAAGGTTTTATAGAAATGTATGATAAGCTATTTGCTACTTCGGCGTTACAACCATTCTTTTATATACTGCTAATTTGGTTAATGAAAGAAAATGAAATAGGATTAGTTTAGAAACAAATTTAAGTTATGCGATTGAGAAAATTTGTCTTATTTTTTGAAAAATACGGAAAAAAATATATACATTTACAAATTCTGGCTGTACTTGTACATCAGAAGCCCCTGGCAAGGCTTGAAGAGGAGTGTTCCCCCCATCTTGATCAGACGAGGCTGACTCGAATTTCTTGTCAGGTTGCATAGAGACTCCTGGCTGGTCCAACGAACTAGCAAATCTGATTACTGTTGGCCTTGCAGCTTGCATTGATGTGATATCATCCCATCTTGGTCTCTTTTCGGAGGGAGGGCAAGAATCCACCTCAACATCCTTAAAAAAGAAGAAAAAAAGTTAGTAATAAGCCCTCTTTTACAGATAAATTGCCCTCTAAAGTTTATTCAGATGTTTGTAGCACTTTAGAAATATTTAAAAAGCTTTTAAAATAAAAATTTTGAAAATTTTGAGTTTGGAGGGAAGGGAAGGAGGGAAGGGTGATTTCAAAAACATCTCCCCATAATATAATTTGACCTATAAAGTCAATTCTGATGTTTGTAGTGCTCTATATCTTAAAGCTTTACAAATATTTAAAAAAGCTTCTGAAGTAGAATTTTGGAAAATTTTAAGTTTGGAGGGAAGGGGGATTTTAAAACCCTCTTCCTGTGATACAATTTGACCTATAAAGTCGATTCTGAAACTTGTAGCGCTCTATGTCTTAAAGCTTTACAAATATTTAAAAAAGCTTCTGAAGTAGAATTTTGGAAAATTTTGAGTTTGGAGGGAAGGGGGATTTTAAAACCCTCTTCCCGTGATATAATTTGACCTATAAAGTCGATTCTGAAACTTGTAGCGCTGAATCTATTAGTGCTTTAGAACGCCTGCTGCTTTTTACAAATCAATATTTTTCTGATCAAATGTTCCTTCGCGTACATACGAATATCATGGTACTAAACCCCCAAAATTTGAAATAAAAAAAAATGACAAAATTTAATTAGCTAGCTCAATTCTTACTTACTCCGAATATTAACGGAGGGCATTGGACCCTCAATTCCATAGTATCAAACACAAAAAAAAGTTGACAATTATATGCAAAGTTTTTAAAAGTTATATACCTAAATTACGAAATACTTAAAATCACAGAAAAAGGGAAGAAAAGGATTCCTGGACATAGCCTAAACTAAAAAAATTATTAAGTATATAAGGAATTCACCCTCTAGCCTATATCTCACCCTTTACGCTTATTTTTTTTTCAAAAGAGATATCTTAACCAACCTTTTGTGATTCGAACAAAATTCGAACTTTAGTGTAAAGAGCAAGATATTGAGGAGGGAGGCGACCTTTCATATCTGCCGAAACTAATATGCAAATTTTATTTTAATTTTTCATATACAACGAACCAAAATCAAAGTGAACATGCCTCTTTTTTTTGAATATTTACTAAAATTGAAATACATGGACCGTTTAATATTTAAAAGAAGGAAGCTTTTTAAAAGAGGTAACAACACAGTGAAAAAAAACATAAGGAAGGTAATTCTTCCTTAACTTAATGACGAGACAATTTTTTTTTATTATAATAATGAGAAAATTTTACTCACCAGAAGCTGCTTAGAATATTCCATATCTATGTAAATGATTGCAAAAATATCGATACTGATAGATTGAATGAACTATTCAAACTGTTGAAAATCCTAATCTGAAAGCTGAATATATACAAAAAATAATTGAATATATTAACAGCTAAACAAGACGCGCTGGTTTTCTAACACGGATTTATCCCTAAAAAGACATGTATACCATGAATTAGAAATCTAGTCCATTTAAATTGCGTCAGAAAAACTTGTCCTTCATAACACGTTATGCAAAGCCCTAACTAGTACAAGATGGAACATAGTATAACGCAATGTGAGGGAGCTCTGAATTTCTTTGAAAAGGTGAAGAGCTTCTTAGAACAACATTGAAATTGCTATATGTCTCGTAGAAATAGTACTTCTTACCCTACTAGTATATCTGATTAAGACATATAGTATATAAAAAGTAAATTCAAGATACTGCTAAGACAAAAAGCGCAGGTCAAAACAAAAAGGTTGATGCTCTTGCTTTGATACTGTTTTCTTTCTAACTTTCGATAATGACCTGACGAATGTCCTGGCACGTGTCATATTAAAGACGCAATAAAAAATCAGTTCAGTATTTTTCAGTTGCAAAAAAAACCCTTCTTTGTGAAATTATAGTGCATACTGGCAGCTTTCGGAAATTTTTACCAATACTGGCTGTAAATAGTTTTGATATATTTAGAAGTTCATAAAACTTTGATTGTATCTATTTGACTAATAACAGGATTTTGAGTCATTTTTCTTATTTGTTTATTTTTGGATGGTATGGCAACCAAATAAAATTTTTATCTTTTTGTTTTGCAATTTCTAAAGAAAAACGCGTATTTTATATATTTAAAGAAGCATAAACCAAGTTTCATTTATTATGAAAGTGCGCTAAGAAAAATTTCACCCAGAACCGTCCGCAAAAACTTTTTTTGGGGGAAATTTCAGCTAGAATGGAATTGCCTGGGAGGTATTTTCCTGGTGGAAGGACGGGGGGGGGGGGTAATTTACATGGGAATACCTTTCCATAGAGGAAATTATCGTAGGGAGAAGGAATTTCCCATGGAGGGGAGCCAGATTTCCCGGCATTACTTAAAAACTATCAGAAATTAAATAAAAAAACAAGTTTTTTCAACAGAAAGTAAGGAGCAACATCAAAACTTAAAACTAACAGAAATTATTACATATATGAGGGGGATGCCCCCTCCTCAATACCTCACTCTTTACGCTAAAGTTTGACTTTTTGTCCCAATTCTTTAAGAACGACTCCTGAAACACAAGGGCCATTTAATTAGAATAATAAGCTTTTTTAAATGTTATAAAAAAAAACTTTAGCGTAAAGAACGAACTGTTGAGGAGGAGGTAACTCCCCTCATATTCGTAATAATTTCTGTTTGTTTGAAGTTTTGATGTTGCTCCTTGGTTTCAGTTGAAAAGACTTGTTTTTTTTTTTAATTTAGCCCTAGAAAGTGGGATTAAACCACACATTTCATACAGTCTACTGTTTGAGATACGATCAGTCAGTCGGGTACCCAACACAGTCCGTAGGCAATTTCTCTGGAAAATATCTAGCAAATTCTCCTCGTTTTTTGGAGTACCCATGCTTCAGAGCTGTACTTGACCACCTTCATTATTGCAGCTTCCAATATTCTAATCTTGTTTCGCAGACTTATCATCCTATTCCTATTCGCAGGCTATTCTACTTTCAACATCTTCACTGCACCTACCATCTTTACTAGTAAGGCTACCTAGGTAAGTCAAGCTGTACACTTGATCAGTCTTTTCATAACCAAACGTCAACTTTTCATCTTCACTTATTCTTAGCCTTAGTGACTTAGTCTGCTTGACATTAATTTTCAAACCTATTCTTGCACCCTGAAATCGCAGAACTTTTAAAGTTCATTCATTTTGCTAATACTTTCATCTAGGATGCTTAAATCATCCACAAAATCTAAATCCACTTAAGTTCAGCCTCCCCACTTGATTCCTTGTTTTCCCATTATTTTGCTGTACTCCTTAACACACAGTCCATCAAAATGATCCACATAAATGGGGATAGAACACAACCCGGCTTAACTCCTGTTTCAATACGAAGCGACTTAATAGTAAACGAATCTCTAAAAAACAGAATTTTTAGATCAATAGATACATCAAAAGAATCGGCTTATTATGCTGATTCCAAACACATAAGATCCATTAAGTTTAGTGTTACCGATCAATAAATAAAAACCTCAGAAAATTCGGCTTATTTTCGAAAAGGGGGGGGGGGGAAACTTCCTAAGGTAAAGGAATCTTAACGAAAACACACCATAAGATTCAGCGTATCAGAGAACCCTACTGTAGTGGTTTCAAGCTTCTATCTACAAAACGTGGAATTTTGTATTTTGTTGATTTTCCCCAGGGGTGTTCCTATCGAACCAATGGTCCTCGAAGATCGATAGAGGGTTCTTTCATGAGGAAATTAAAAGTTCTATTGCCTTTTTGAAGTGACTAAAACATTGGAGGGGGGGGGGGTTGCTAGCATTCCTATTCCCAAGCCCAAATTCGTCCGATCAAAATTTTAAGATAACCATTTTGTTCAAAATAGCTCTTTGTTCTAATAAATATGCCTTTAGGGATACGATACCCCCCACCGCCCTCGGGGAAAGCGCTGTAAGCTGTGAAATATGTCCTTTGTCGACATACAGTTTTTGTAATTGCTGTGTATAGCTCATAGCCTTGTGGTACAGTGTTCGCCTCTAAATCGAGAAGTTACCAGTTGAAAATCCGTTGATTCTCTATTTTATTCGGAAAAATTGAAGAGCTATGACTTGAATTTTGACATAATATAATACACTGGGGGTGATGGTATTTCTGGGAAGAACAATTCCAGAGAGGGGTTTTTTCGACATGGTTTAACAACGTCCACAAGTAATTTCCCTAGAGGATTTTCAGCGAGAATAGAATTGTCCGGAGGGTGTTTTCCAGGTGGGTGGGTGGGTGTTGGTATTTTGCTTGAGAAGTTTTTTGCCTTGATGATTTATTTTTGAGGAGGAATTTTCCATGAAGGGAAGCTTGATTTCCCAGCATTATTTGAAAAACGATAAGAAATTACATAAAAAGCAAGTTTTATAAAATGAAAGTAAGGAGCAACATTAATTTAAAAACGAAAAAAAATAATTTAGCATATTAGGGAGGTCAGCCCTTCTCAATATTTCGCTTTTTAAGTTAAAGTTTGACTTTTTGTCCTGATTCTTTAAGAACAAATCATTAAACACACGGGTAGTTCAATTGAGAAAGAGCATCACATATTTCTTCTGGTTTATTCATTGGCAAACCATTCTGCACCACTACTTCATCGGGGAAAAAAATCTGAATACTCACGCTTTTAATTACTTTCCATGTTTTTGCATGGTTACAACAAGTTGCAGTGAATTTATTTTTGAATTATTTTTTTTTGCCTTTCTCAGTAGTTTATTAAGGAAATTCCTACAATTTTTATAAATTCTTGAACAAATTGGATCATTTTCATTATTTAAGGAATTATTATAAAGTTTATTTCTTTTATTAATACACAGCCCTAGAGGAAAGCACTGTATGCTGTGAAATTTGTCCATTGTCGACATACAGTTTTCATAATTGCTGTGTATAGCTGAAAACCTTGTGATACAGTGTTCGCCTCTAAATTGAGAAGTTACCAGTTGAAAATCCGTTTATTCTCTATTTTATTCGGAAAAATTGAAGAGCTATGACTTGAATTTTGACATAATATAATACACTGGGGGTGATGGCATTTCTGGGAAGAACAATTCCAGGGAGGGGTTTTTCCGACATGGTTTAAAAACGTCCACGAGGACATTTTTAAACCATTGTTAACTGATTTTGATAGGTTCCTTTTGGGTTAGAAAGCGTGTGCGCGCACGCTTACTAAGCCCAAACGAACCTAACTCAAAATCAGTTATCAAAATATAACCTAAGTAAAACATCAGTCGTGGTGCCATCTATAAATTAAGAATTATTGCAGGCTTAGAATTTTTGCAATATTTTTAATAAGCTGTATGATTTTGATAATGCCACGTAAGGTTTTGATAATGTAATAGACTTAAAACTTTTAAACTTGATAAAATCAGACAAGATTTTGATAACAGCATACAAGATTTTGCTAATACTTTATAATATCTTGATAGTGCCAGACACGATTTTGATAAACCTACTCTAATTTTGATAATAACTTGAAAGATTTAGGTAATACTAGAAAGGATTCTCATAATATCTCACATGACTTTGATAGATGAAGACAAGGTTTTGTAATACTTAAGATGATTTGGTAATATCAGGCTAGACTTTGATAAGGTTTTGATAATATTTGACAAGATTTTGATAATATTGATAATAGCAGACTATGTTAAGTTTTGTTAATAGTTAATATGATCATGATAGCACCATATTAGGTTCTGCTAGTAGCAGACACGTTTTGATTATAGCTCAAAATATTTTTTTAATAACTTGTGAGATGTAATGATAATACCTTGCCAAATTTTATTAATAACTTGCACTATTTTGATAATATCATGTATGGTTTTGGTATTGTCATAAAGGATTCTCATTAAATAAGTCGTGATCTTTTTAATGTAGTGCGAGATGTTTCGTAATATCAGACAAGATTTTAATAATATAAAACAAAAGTTTTGTAATTGTTTGCAAGATTTTGATAATCTTGATAATGAAAGTATCTGTAAAATGTCTTAGGAATGATGAGGAGTGCAAGAGGGTGCCAGAGGGCTAGTCATAGTGTGGCACGGTGGTGTGAATTGCCATGGTGTATCACGTTGGGGGTGGCTTGTGAAAACACGATCCAGTGATTTAAAGTATGATTTGTAACACGAAAATACCTGCAAAATGCTTTTCGAATGGTAAGGGCGCCATATGGTGTCTTCTGCCATCCGTATTTTTCCATGGTGACGTGAATTGCCTTTAACTAACACCTTTTACAGCTTAAAGTTAAAGTACGACTTAGGGTGGGAGGTGTTTAAATATTTTTTTGGCGAAGAGGGTGGCTGAAATCTAGCACCCATTCAAAGAAATAGGAGGATTTTCATTAAAAAATCTAAAAAATCTCTTAATGCGGGTTTAATGCACCTCTAATGAGATTGCGCGAAATATGAAGAAAAATATTATTCAAATGTGCACTTTTCAACCAGGAATACTATGTCTTGGCTCAAAGAACCGAGGCACTTTCATTAAAACCTCTCAGAAATATCTCTTAATAGTGTTTAAATTTTCCTCTAATAGCAACCCTCCCCCTTTCCGCCTGGAATTGGTTGCTAGGGTTCTCGTCTTTCTGTAATTCATGCTTCTTTTTGTTAAGTTTTGTTAATAGTTAATATGATCATGATAGCACCATATTAGGTTCTGCTAGTAGCAGACACGTTTTGATTATAGCTCAAAATATTTTTTAATAACTTGTGAGATGTAATGATAATACCTTGCCAAATTTTATTAATAACTTGCATTATTTTGATAATATCATGTATGGTTTTGGTATTGTCATAAAGGATTCTCATTAAATAAGTCGTGATCTTTTTAATGTAGTGCGAGATGTTTCGTAATATCAGACAAGATTTTAATAATATAAAACAAAAGTTTTGTAATTGTTTGCAAGATTTTTATAATCTTGATAATGAAAGTAACTGTAAAATGTCTTAGGTATGATGAGGAGTGCAAGAGGGTGCCATAGGGCTAGTCATAGTGTGGCACGGTGGTGTGAATTGCCATGGTATATCACGTTGGGGGTGGCTTGTGAAAACACGATCCAATGATTTAAAGTATGATTTGTAACAAGAAAATACCTGCAAAATGCTTTTCGAATGGTAAGGGTGCCATATGGTGTCTTCTGCCATCCGTATTTTGCCATGGTGACGTGAATTGCCTTTAACTAACACCTTCTACAGCTTAAAGTTAAAGTACAACTTAGGGTGGGAGGTGTTTAAATATTTTTTTGGCTAAGAGGGTGGCTGAAATCTAGCACCCATTCAAAGAAATAGGAGGATTTTCATTAAAAAATCTAAAAAATATCTCTTAATGCGGGTTTAATTTACCTCTAATGAGATTGCGCGAAATATGAAGAAAAATATTATACAAATGTGCACTTTTCAACCAAGAATACTATGTCTTGGCTCAAAGAACTGAGGCACTTTCATTAAAACCTCTCAGAAATATCTCTTAATAGTGTTTAAACTTTCCTCTAATAGCAACCCTCCCCCCTTCCGCCTGGAATTGGTTGCTACGGTTCTCGTCTTTCTGTAATTCATGCTTCTTTTTGTTTATATTTCATCCCTTATAAATTTTTTCAGGTTTTGTTTTTCCGTTTGTTAAGTTTCAATTGCTTTTTTCTGGGATTTCATGATTTTATAATGCTTGTGATGATTAGCAATCAGGAATGCATAGTCTTGGCTCAAAGAAACGATCATTTTCATTAAAATCTCTCAGAAATGTCTCTTAATATTGTTTAAATTAAACTCTAATAACAACCCTCCCCCTGGATTTGGTTGTTGGGGTTCCCGCCTTTATTTATTTCATGCTTCTTTTTGTTTATATTTTATCGTGTAACAGCTTTTCACGTTTTGTTTTTCCCTTTGTTAAGTTTTAGCCGCTTTTTCTGTGATTTCATGATTTTATAACGTTTATGATGCTTATAAATCAGGAATGCTTAGTTTTGGCTCAAAGAAACGTGTTATTTTCATTAAAAGATCTCGAAATATCTCTTAATATGGTTTAAATTTACTCTAATAACAAACCTCCGCGCCTCCCCTGGATTTGATTGCTAGGGTTCCACCTTTCTCTAATTCCTGCTTCTTTTTGCTTATATTTATAAGCTTCTTCACGTTTTTTTGCGTTTGTTGAGTTTTAACTACTTTTTTTGTGATTTCGTGATTTATAAGGTTTTTTTTATTAATAAAACTTGTATGTACAATAAAAGTCTTCATTCTTCTTGTTTCCGGACGAATGTTCAATATGTAATCATTTACGCAATTGAATAATCTAAATCCAATGCTATGTAACATCTCACTGATTCAATAACTTAACCTGTCTAGGTCACGTTAAAACATTAATAGAATGTGGCCAGCAGGTACATCTAATAGAGTAAAAATCAATAGCTTTGCTGAATAGTTACACGGCTCAGAGACAATGGTTAGGAAACACGCGAACCGTAATTTTTTTGAAACGTTTCGATTAGAGAGTATTCCTCGCATAAAAGTAACATCAATTGCTTCTTGATCCAGCTCTCTAGCACTCTTTTCCGTTGAGGGGAAATCTCTTTCGAATCCTATTGCGGACAAAAATCTTTGGAGACTAAGGGTTCCCTGAGAAAAAACTTGAAAGAAAATGAAATCTCTGAAAAAATAGAAATCCGAAAGAATCTTGAAAGAAAATGAAATCTCTGAAAAAATAGAAATCCGAAAGAGAAATCCTTAAAGTATTATGTAACATCCCATTAGTGCATCGTCATTATGTATCACCCACGTGTGTGTCCTCCTCTATTATATAACAACCACGTGTGACATTTCCCTATTATATAAGAATCGAAGCAAACTATCAGAAAAAAGTGTTAAAAAATGTCTTAAAAAACATCTTGAAATGTCTTGAAACGTTTTGAAAAACGTCTTGCCGAAAAAATGTCCTAAAAAAACATCTTGAAGCATCTTGAAAAGCGTCCTGAAGAAAAATGTCTTAAAAAACGTCTTGAAAGGTCTTGAAAAGGCTTGAAAAACGTCTCGAAGAAAAAAGTCTAACAACATCTTGGAATGCCTTGAAACGTCTTGAAAAACATCTTGAAGAAAAATGTCTTAAAAAACGTCTTAAAATATATTGAAACGTCTTGAAAAACCTATTGAAGAAAAATGTCTGAAAATGTCTTGAAATATCTTGAAAAACGTCCTTAAGAGAAACATCTTAAAAATTTTTTGGAATGTCTTGAAGAAAACATTCCATATTACGTAACAACCAAAGAAATTCTGAAGTAAACAAACACTATTACTGAACAACCACCTGAGTCTCTTAAAAACATCCCCTAATACGTAACAAGCCTGCATCTTCATACTTAAAACATCAAATTCATTGAAAGGGATTAGAAGTGCATAAAAGTTTTTGTCTCCTATTGGTTAGTCCGAAAAATGGATTGACAGTCTTTCTTGAGAGATTGAAACTTATAACCATAAGCTATTGGGCTAAAAGAAACCTTATGCATAGAAAAAATAACTTGAAAAAACGTTTTCACCTGAGAATGGGCCCAAAACTACTTTTTGAAAATGTTCAAAATATATTTTAAACATTCTTAAACTGTGTTAATGGTACTCGGTTGTTCAAAACGTGATATTCAAAAAATATCATGCCAGAGATGCAGGTTTTGAGCATAAAGTCTGCAGGGCGGAATCATACTAGGATTAGGGGGTCTCCTTAACTAACTTCTTTCATTTCGAGTGCATGTTGACCATTTACGTGGAAAAGTTGCATATAATATTGAGTCTATACATCTTGCTAAACATGTTTTTGCTTTTTCAGTTCTTAAAACAACTTTATCACTCTTTGGATGGATCTTCTTTAATATACTGTACAATCATATTTTTATTACTTTTTGAATACAGATAAAACCACTACAAATGCTTCAATATAATACTGTGAGAATACTTGAAAGCTGCTTACATCAACACTAAGACTTAAAAGTACATCTCGGACAGAACAATTTCTTTTTTCTTTAATATTTTAGACTTTAAACGTTTAAGGGATGTAAATATTGAAAAATGGCGTTTTATCGTATAAAAGCCAAGTAATTATTTCTACAAGAGGTCTCTCTTGATTCAGTCTCTTTCTTGAGTTGTCAGCAGGGTTGCCACCCGGTGAGAAAAAATCACAAGATTTTAGGTATATTTAGATTGATTTAGTGATTTCCTTCAATAACCTAGTGATTTATGTGCTGATTTAGTGATTTTTTTATAAATAGTGATAAATTCATACGGGTGGCAACCCTGGTTTTTAGGCGTTTTAAAGCATATAGACTACTTTTTTTACTTTACCTCTGAGAGATCTAGGCTCTCAATTAGATATAAAATGCCTAAATTTATCAAAAAGTTAGATACTCAATGAACATAAATGGAGAGAGTAAATCCAACAGAATCTTCTAAGGATTACTAGTATAATTTGAAAAAGAAAACATTAAGTCTGATTTACCAAGCTTTAATAATGGAGTATAAGCATTGTATGTAATCTGTTTGATTGTTTTTTTGTTTGCCCATGTCGGGGTCACCTCTCTGCCATTGCTTGACGAATATTACTTTTCTTTTTTTGCTCTTTTTTTCAGCGTTTCATTTTCCTGTTTTTTTTTAATTTTGTATCTTATTTATTTATTTACTTGTTTTGTTTTGTTGATGAGCTAAATTTTATGTTTCCTACCCTCACCAATTAAATATAGTTAAATATTGGGGGTATATTTACATTGCTTTAGTATATTTTACAGAGTTTACACGTGCGTCAATTATTACACTAAAAACTATTACATGTATATATGTTTTTTATTCCTATTAATCTTTATGGCAGGTCTATGAAGTCCCAAATCGCCTTATTTGAGTTGAAGGTTTCTGTCATATTTTAATGAACTCTCTCTCTCCCTCTCTCTCTCTCTCTCTCTCTCTCTCTCTCTCTCTCTCTCTCTCTCCTTCTGTCCCTTTTTTTCCTTTACTTTTTATTATGGGCAAATAAATTTTTTCCAGTCAGTTCGTTTAATATTTAGAAACATATTTGTGAAATATGTCATGGGAAGTTTATTAATCGTTTGACTTTTGGCACAAAAAAGTGTTTTTCATATAGATGATGCTTTTTATTCTACGAGTTCGTTGACACCAAAATCTAATCGACAGGTAAGTAAAGGTGAGGATTGAAAGCCATTAGAGAATCATTCCCCAGATGGCAAACCCAGCTTTGGAATGATGAAGATTTTCTGCAAATTTTATTAATAATACTATTTTGAAAATTTTCAATTTTGTCAGTGTTTATAACAAGAAGGCGGTGGCGTTAAATGCAACCCGCAAACTTTCCAAGAAAACCCCCTTTTCGCGAGTTTACTCTATTTGCAAAAGCTATGTTAATAATAGACATTCTTTTCAGTATAAATTTCTTTTACATCAGATTAAATTAAAGAAAAAAAAAATTTTTTCAAATAAAAGTAAAGAGTGGTGCTAACATTTAAAATGAAAGAAGTTATTCCATATATAAGGGGGCTGCTTGCCTCCTCGACCCCCTGCTCTTTACATTAAAGACTTGAAGTGCTTTGCTGAGTGCATATATTAATACAATAAATCTAGTTGATGGGTGATCGTAATGGTTTTATCCGATTGCCTTATAAAACATTTAAGCTGAGATTTTTAGTGGTAAAAACAAATATGCATCAATACACTTTTCTTTTCTTGTATTCCTGGTGATAGAACCTTGTGAGGGGAGGGGTATTCGATCATGTATTTGGCTTTATTAATAATATATATTGTTGAATAAATCTATCGATCTCTCAATCTATATTAAGGTATCATGAAAAATGCTTTTTCAATTGTCCTTAAGTTTCAGCAAAGTCTTAGGGTCAAAAGTTCTTAAAGTCTTACTAAGTCTGACCCTAAACTCTTAAAGTCTTAGGGTCAAAAAAATCAAACTTTAGCACAGTGGCGGATCCAGGGAGGGTGAGGGGCCTCCCCCTAGCGTAGTCTAAAGTAGTGTAATTTACTTAATAACTCAAGTTTGCGTTAATTAAACTTGCTCCTAACGCAAGTTTATCGGATCAGCATGTTTTGTGTCCCCCCCCCCTAATTTTTTTATCTGATCAACCTATTTTGCACCACCCCCCCTAAAAAATTCCTGGATCCGCCCCTGCTTTAGCATAAAAATAAAGCCAGGCAGCCCTCTCAAAAACAGGACAATTTTTGTTCAATGTTAAAGTAACTCTTTTCTGTCATTTGAAAATGTTCTTGTTTTTAATTTTGTTTCTTCTTGTTTTTAATACCATACCCGGAATTTCCTTTAAATTAAAGAGGGCAGTAAACCCCACCCTCTACTTTAAAGCTTAAATTTTACAGAGAATTGCTTAAAGAAAACGAGCTAAGGTAGTGCATTGGCTTTTCCGAATAAAGCAGAATTTTCCAAACTAAAATATCGTATCCATGATAAGAGGAGTATCAAGGGTATTTCTTCAAAAATACTTTTTCTTTTTAGGTATTCGCAACCCTGTCCCTTCTGTGCAGGTAATCAGATGAATGGAGTCTTTTAAGTTACACCTAAAGTAATCCTATAATAAGTAGGGACATGTTACCACACAGGACCCATATTATTGGTCGAAAAATGATCTTCAAAATTAAGAAATAATTGGTCGGAAACCCACTCCCCCCTCTATCATTCTACACTTATCTGAATGTTCAATGAATGCTCTGATGCACAATTATACAGTACTGTAATTGAATCATATGAAGCATAACAAAAACTCAGTCAAATAAAGCTTAAAAATAATTGTCGATATCACCCGTTTATTTTCCATAGACTATTACTCTTGTATTGCTACCTAGAAAACGCCATAGAATGTCCGTAAAAATGAGCCTTCCCCTGACATCCTAGGACCATCCCCTTGATAAAATCTTCCTGGAAAACAATAAATAAATAAATATGTGTCTGTGTTCAACGTTCTCGAAAGAAAATCCAAATTTTACATGTTTGTTAGTAAGGACTTGAATTCTCTGTTTTGAATTTGACAGTACAGTCATCAAGATTACTTTGGTTCTTGACGGCGCTTTCGCGAAATTCTTGACGGCGCTTATCTAAAATTCAGTAGATTGTCTCAGGCGTTAACTTGATAAGTGATTTTAAACTTGATTAATTTTATGCATGTGAAACCACCAATGTTCAAAAATCAAGAAATAAAATGAAAGGCACCTCCGGATGGATGTAGTCTTTGTTTTTTTGTTTTTGTTTTTTTTTTCAACAGGATAATCATAGGTCGTTTGACTGACCGTATGTGAAACAATAAGCTGTTGAAAAACTTTGTTTGATCCTATTTTCTACAGCTATAGTAAAAAAAAAAGGTTAAGACGGCCAAGCCCCGTTTTACAAGTGAAAGACGACATTTTGCCAAAGATTTTGCTTTTTGACTATCTATCGGGGACCAAACAAAAGGCAGGCCATGCCAAAGTGGGTTGGAAAAGACTATAGGGAAGGATTTAAGGAAAATTGGAACTTCGTGGTAGGGTATATAGAGTGAAGCTTTGAATAGATTAGGATGGAGAATGAGCATGTGAAACGGTCTCGGTCTCAGGTGGTTTAATGCTACAGTGAACCGTTAGCAGTAATAATAGCAGTATGTACAACTAAACTAAAAATGTAGTTGCCCTCCAATCTCTTTTCAGTCACTCAAAAGGGGCACTAGAATTTTTTCAATTTCTGTTCAAATAAGCCCTCTCCCGATATTCTAGGACAATTGGTTCGTCACGATCACCCCTGTGGAAAAAATACGTGTACGATCGAAAAAAACAAATCCACATTTTTTAGATAGGAGATTGAAACCTCTATTGTACAGTCCTCTGATATGTTCAATCTGATGGTGTGATTTTCATTAAGATCAATTGGCTTGTTAGAGGTGTTCTCCAACTTTTTGGAAAATCAGGCAAATTTTCTCAGGTTCGTAGTTTTTAATGGTAACATTAACTTAGTGAACCTTTTATATTTGGAATCAGCATAGAAAATCAATTCTGCTGATGTATTATTACAATAAAAAAAAATTTTTAGAGTTTCGGTTACTATTTTTGCTGGGTCGCTCTTTACTCACAGTTTGTTACCACGAAATGTTTGGAAATGAACGGCCATTATACAAGACGCATACGTAGTTGCGCTCGGATGCTTTGGTGTCCACGCACTATTGAAGGAGGTGTCCAGCTCATTTTGACGTAATTTAATTTTCTATTGATGTAGAGCAAAGGAAACGTTCCAGCGTTGCCCATAGTAAGGAACCGTATGCATCCCATTTTCCCCAGGCCTCTTCGTATGGATCCCTGAGGTAGTAGAGTGGATGGATACTCTGCTTGGCAATATAGGGCTCATAGATCGAACCCCGCTGCAGCAAGACTGGGTGACAAGCTTGCTACTTGTCCCTGTAAAAAGAGCAAGCAAAGGAAACTCGATTCGACACCCGGTGCACCAACAATGGCTCTGGGGGATATTTATCCTTTTTATCCTTTCATCTTTATACGGAAGGGGTAGCCGTGCAAACTTAGATATAGGCTCATTAGATTGTTAACTAAAGTTTTAGTCAATTTTATGTGGTTGAAAATGATTGGAGGGCAACCAGTTCACTTCCCATGCTCTTTCTTTACCCAGCTTCCCTTAACACAAACTAATATTGAGTCAAACTTTTTGAAATCATCATTTTGTTCATAATGGTTGAAAGACCAAGTAAACGTGCTTCCAGGGATGGCTAGCCCCAAAAGTCCCTGGGGCAAGGACATTAAGTTACACAAAGTGCCAATTGTTTATGCATTGTTGTTATTGTGAAAAAAGTGGGGGAGGTATGTTCGATAGTAGATGTCCGATTCCCTCAAAACTTTTAGGAATCGTTCTCTGTTCCAATGTGTTTACACATTTTGACGGGGAAGGGAGTATGTTTTAGGGAGCCAGGAAATGGGCCAGAAATTATTGGTCCCTGATGAGTTTTAAAGTTGTTGTCGTAAGTCCTTGAGCTAAGACGAACCTAATGTAAAAAAAAAAATGCTACACTATACAAAAGACGAGAAGAAATAAAGTAAAATAATAATTCAAGCCTAAAACGAACAGAAATCACTATCAATGAAAAAAGAGTCCCAAAACGAGCAGAAATTATAATGAATAATCAAGTCAAACTTAAAACGAACAAAAATTAGAAAAAACAGGAGTAGCGCTAACACCCCAAAACCTTCTAAAGCCATGAGCGTCATTTGTGCTAACGAATAAAAACACACTGCTCGAAATAAAAATTATTTTCAGGTAAGCATAAGTGTCGCTCTAGCCTTTAGAAGGCTTATGGGTGTTAGCCCTTCCCCTGTCTGCGGTACTTTTTGTTCGTTCTAAGCTTTATTTGATTATTGATTGTCATTTCTATTGTTTTTAGTCTCATGTCTCGATAATTGATTGATAAGGATTTCTGTTCGTTTTAAGCTTGAATTACTATTTTACTTTTTTTTCTGCTCGTTTATGGTTTAATGTTGCTCTATATTTTTCTTTGGAAAGCTGATTTTGGAAAGAAAAACTTTTTTTTTTAATTAATGATAGCGAAGACTGACTTTAAAACGAAAAATGGAGGGCGACAATTCTCTCAGTCCTCCTCTTTAGACTAAAGTCTGACTTTGCTTCTCACTGCTTCGAAAGTGATTGCTCTTGCACAAGAACAACAAACTTTAAGAAAAGATTACACTAGTTCGTCTGTGAAAGGGTTTGTTCCTTGATTTATTCACGTTGGTTATAAAAAATAATAGTTTGGTTTCAAATGTTTGAAAGGTAATCGATAAGTAAATAGCTGTACTCGCACTTATCAACTGGCGATATGTTTCCCCCTCTAAAATTGTTTGACAAAAGCAGAAAGCACTGGTCAAACTTTAGTGTAAAGAGCAGTTATTGAGGCAGCAGCAGCTTCTGACAGCTGAAGGGTCACCACACACCATTTGACCGTCCAGTGACGCAATACTCGCTAAACCTATATGCGGTTCATAAACAACCCTTAAGGTGTGAACCGGCGGCGCTGATCTCCGTCTCAAGGCCCTTCAGCTTGGAATTGCAATGTGGGGAGAGGGGCCAGCAACCCTGTGCTTTCGCACACCCTTCCTGTTTACCAACCCCAGATTTCTCCAGGTTCCCATTTAGGGCTGGGTCAACTCTGGCTGAGCTTACAGAGCCACGCCACTGACCCCCGTCCCGCACCAAATAATTGGGTACACTAGGATTCACACCCTCGCCCTCTTGGACAAAGTATCCTAGATCCAGCGCACCAATCAGCTATGCAATAATGCAACTATTACGGGAGACGCTATTGGATGCCTGATAGAGTACATTTTCTGACTGTAAATTTTACAACTTTTTTACGGGTCCAGATCAATATGAAGGGGACGTGATTTAACCACTCAAACTTCCCTTCATTCTGAAAATCTGTTTGGACAAAGTGTGCAAATTAGGTTCTGAAGGGGTGGCATCTCTCCTCTAATCGCAGAAATATGTTATATATGAAACGAAAGGCTAAAAGTCAAAGGGTTGCCTGAGATGGGTTAAATTACTTGAAAGGTTTGTAGGATAAGGAAGGGGAATCCTCTTCCAACAATAGCTGCCCTAAGTATCCTCCCTCTCTATTAAAACGTAAAATAAAAATCACGACATGCAATGTGATTTCGGGCCTTTCAGACCCCATCACACCCAAGAAGTTTTTTAAGGCGTGTATCTTTTTAGGGGTGGTTATCACATTCGAACCATTGTTGCCTAAAATTAAAAACTAGCAGAGAATTGTTGGGGGCAATCGCCAGCCTCTTATATAGAAAAAGATGAATATGAGATTTAAAATAGACAGAAATTGTATTGGAAAAAAGTATTTTCAAGCAAAAGTAAACAGTAATGTTAAAACTTGACAAACTGATATTATTCTATACGAAAAAATGGGTGATTATGTATTAAAACCATTGCCCTCTACTCTACGTTAACGTATCAGCATACAATAGGTATTCATAATAATCTGAAAATAAAAGCGGGAGTTAAGCCTAGGAATAAAAATCGGAAAGCCTGGTCGTGACATCCCCTTCATAGAAGAGATAATTTCTATTCACTTCAAGTTTTAATATTGCTCTTTGCGCTCTTTACTTTCACTTGGAAGAAGCTGTTTTTAATTATTCAAGATTGAAGCAAAACATAATACTTATCATTTAAAAATTTACATGATCGAGCGCTATATGTCTATTTTACTTGAAATCGCGTTTTTGTTTTTCTTTTACGGCTTTTTCTAATCAGATGTAATTTTGAAAAGCAGTAATTTAGAAAAGAAACATCTATTGAAAAATTGTATATCCGGTCCAAATAGTTTCTTGTGATTCATTTTCTGCTCTAAATCACTGACGCGATTCTTTCCCTACAAGACAATGTAGTCTTTCAAACGTCCTATTGTTTTACTTTTTGTCCTTTTTTTCATTTTTACTTGGTTTCAAGTCGTGAAAGATTGGGACAAAGCAAAATTTCAGGACTTCAACTTTTGGTTTCCTTTCTTTTTACTATTATACTGTGTTACACTTCGATGTAGTAGGCTATATTATAGTTGACTAAATCAACTAGACACCACAATAAGCTGAATCTGATTAGTGACTAATATTCATGCAAGGTCATATATGCGGCTCATCCAACCAAATGCTTAGGGGTGGCGCTATTGGAAAGACCAAGATACCTGGATTTTTACTATTCACATAACTATTTCCTAAGATTTTCATTTTACTTTTACTGGTTCCACGAAACATAACCTCGATGAGGTACATCGATAAATTCTTACTAATGTCCCGTTCCATAAACTTTGTATATTTGATCAATACCTTGTAACTTTTTGGGCCTTAAAAGTGACATACCCCCAATGAACCTACCCAAACAGCTTCTCTGCTCTCACTTTGAAAAACTTATAATCTGAGACTAAACGCTATTCTCCATCTCTTTTATCAAACTACGTGTATTGTTAGAAGCCCACATAGCGTAAATCGCCTAACAAGTGAAAAGATTCATTGCCACAAGTATAAAAACAGTTTTCAGTTTATCTAATCAACGGTGTTATCAAGAATAGCGGATATTACTAGTAAAAAGATTACCGTATTGTACTAAAGGTAGATTTTAAAGCCCAGTCCGATCCAGCAATACTTAACTTCTTGAACCTCAAAATTTTCAGCTCTTCTTTTGTTGGATTACGAGAGACTTGAGTAACAATAACAGCTTGGGGAAAAGTATAGTGGAGGCAATTCACAAAAACGAAGGCGGGGAAAAAAAATATATTTTTCATAATTTGGGAGGGACAATTGTTTTTAAATATTCTTCAGTAAAATTCCAAAAAGTGTAAAATTCTCATCGAAAATACCAAAAAAAAGTTTTTCAATATATAGGGGGCTAAAAAGACCTAGGGGGAAAATGCCTGACCCCCACCTGCGGTGCCCCTGGCAAAGTAGTGTTTAGGGTTAATGGGCTTTTCTAGCTATCTTCTTTTGGTAGCCCGTGTTATGCAGTCAACATCCGTGGTTAAAAAGAAGTTTCTTCGGAAGAATCTACTATTCCTTTCAATAACGATGCGTGTATCCAGTTTTGCAAAAGTAACCAGCACAAAATTCTTTGGCTGGCTTTCGGACAGGCAGTGGAGGGAGCTTGAGTGCTACTCGCATTTCTCCAAAGAGCTTGGCCGTAGGTGTATTGGTGAGGGAGGCAAATATTCAATTTCTGCCTCTAAAAACACAGACTAAAGTTACTTTACTGAGTCAATTTCAAATAAGGCGCCAAATCCCCACGTCTCTACCCAGAAGTTGGTTCTCAGGGCTATGCTGGAGAGGCCAAGGGCCCTATTTGGTCCTCAAATAATAGAAATCTGTGAACTATTCCTGCCCATATGAGACTGGGGATTGGGGCTGTTAGAAGGACAACTGGTCCACCTTGGTATTTTAATAGTATAGATTAAAATGTGTTTACCTTTCTGCCAAAAAAAGCTGATGCTGGGTGAAAGGGGAATGCTGGAGGAGCAGGAGCAACGAGTCCAAATTTCGCCTCTAAAACCATTTGAAAATTTTATCAGTCTTTTGATCTGAAGAAGGTAGGCTACTACAATCAAACATTAGTGCCAAGAGATTTGGCACTTTTCTGGGGGTGAGGGGTTGGGGAAGGGGCAAATGCAGGTAAGACTTATCTTGTCTTCACGCTTAGCCAGTATTTGGTTCATTTTAGTAACGAATCAAGACATGAAAGTTTTTGTACTGTTGGAATATAGCTTGATTCTGCACCAAGCCAGTCCACAGCTTAGGTTTAGTTCGTTTTTCAAACAGTTCGTGGTAACGAACTGTAAGTAAGGAGCGACCCGGCTCAATAGTAACCGAAACTCTAAAAACCAGAATTTTGATACCCATAGATACATCAATAGAATCAGATTCTTATGCTAATTTCAAACATATAAGTTTCATTAGGTTTAATTTTACCCATCAAAAGTTACGCGCCTGAGAAAATTTGCCTTATTTTCGAAAAAAGGGGGTAACACTCCCAAAAAGTCATAGAACTTTAATGAAAATCACACCGTCGGATTCAGCGTATCAGGAAACCCTACTGCGGAAGTTTTAAGCTCCTATCTGCAAAAATGTGGAATTTTGTATTTTTTTGTCAGAAGAAAGATCACGGATGCGTGTTTATTTGTTTTTTTGTTTGTTATTTTTTTCCCAGGGGTGATCGTATCGATCCAATAGTCCTAGAATATCGTAAGAGGACTCATTTGAACGGAAATTAAAATTTCTAGTGTCTTTTTTAAGTAACCAGAAAATTGGAGGGCAACTTGGCCCCCTCCCACGCTCAGTTTTTTCCCAAAATCACCCAATAAAAATTTGAGATAGCCATTTTGTTCAGCATAGTCGAAAATCTAATAAACATGTCTTTCAGGATGACTTAATCCCCCACCGTTCCCGGGGGAAGGGCTGGAACTTATGAACTTTGCCCATGGTTTACATATAGTATTGGTTAATGGGAAGTATAAAGACGTTTCAGGAGGGTTTTTTCTGATGTAGGGGTGTTGGAGGAGGGGGTTAAGGGGGAGGATCCTTCCATGGAGGATGTTTCCTTGGGGGAAGGGACATTTTTATGAAGGGGGTGCCTGATTTCCCAGCATTATTTAAAAAACGATCAGAAATTAAATAAAAATTCAATTCAATTCAATTTATTAAATACTACAATAAATACATAAATACACTTAAACGCTAGAGGTCCAAAGAAGCATAGCTTGTAGAGGACCTCGTATCAATCGCAAAATCCACACAAAACAAATCAGGGAAGGAAAAAAAATACAACAATATCTCAAAATATAAACACAATGCGAGAAAAATCAACAAAAAAACAAAACAAAAAACAAACAACTGCTACGCAATAACCTTTGACTTAATTTTATCCAAACTGAAAATGTCCTGTAATTTATTAAAATTTCAACCATTAATAATATTATTAATCAACGGGGTTCAAATCTCATTCAACATAATAAGAGAGGAGAAAAGAAAAAAAAACTATATAAAGTAAAGCGAAAAAAAATAGATAAAGCAAAATGAATAAAGAAATAAAGAAAAAAAAACGAAATTACTTCAAGCCTTAGAGAATATTTTTCTGCAAAGAGAAGAAGAGTTTTTGATAAGAGAAAGTTCACTCGGAATAGAGTTCCAAAGAGCAATTGCTCTATAAATTGGTGATCTCTGAGCTGCTGAGAATACCCTTTTAGGCAAACGAAATTGGTGAACAGAGCTCCGAAGCAAAGTCTGGCACTTACGTGTTGATGCTAGCTCAAAGTAGGATAAGATATTTGGAGGAAGCGAGAAACTGAAGGTTCCATGAGCTAGTTTTAGGTTCTGCTTCTTGATAACCATATCTAAGGCATCTAGACCTGTATCAAACAGTTCGTGGTAACGAACTGTAAGTAAGGAGCGACCCGGCTCAATGGTAACCGAAACTCTAGAAAACGGGTTTTTGATACCAATAGATGCATCAAAAGAATCAGATTTCAATGTTGATTTCAAATATATAACTTTCATCAAGTTTAGTGCTACCCATCAAAAGTTACGCGCCTGAGAAAATTTGGCTGATTTTCAAAAAAAGGGGGAAAGACCCCCTAAAAGTTATAGAACCTTAATGAAAATCACACCATCATATTCAGCGTATCAGAAAACCCTACTGCAGAGGTTTCAAGTTCCTATCTACAAAAATGTAGAATTTTGCATTTTTGGCCAGAAGAAAGATCACGGATGCGTGTTTATTTGTTTTTTTGTTGTTTTTTTCCCAGGGGTGATCGTATCGACCCAGTGGTCCTAGAATATCGTGGGAGGGCTCATTGGAACGGAAATTAAAAGTTCTAGTGCCCTTTTTAAGTGACCAAAACAATGGAGGGCAACTAGGCCCCCTCCCACGCTTATTTTTTTCCCAAAGTCACCCGATCAAAATTTTGAGATAGCCGTTTTGTTCAGCATGGTCGAAAATATGATAAATATGTCTTTTAGGATGACTTAATCCCCCGAAGTCCCCAGGGGGAGGGCTAAAAGTTATGAACTTTACCCAATGTTAACATATAGTATTGGTTATTGGGAAGTATACAGAAGTTTTCAGGAGGTTTTTTTCTGGTAGTGGGAGGGAAGGGTGGGTCTGGGGTTATGTTGGAGGATCTGTCCATGAAGGAAGTTTTCATGGGGGAAGGGAAATTGCCATGAAGGGGGTGCCGGACTTGCCAGCATTATTTATTGGTTATTGGGAAGTATACAGACATTTTCAGGAAGGATTTTTTTCTGGAAGGGGGGGGCTAGAGGAGGGGGTTACTCTGGAGAATCATTCCGTGGAGGATGTTTCTTTGGGGTAAGGGAAATTTCTATGAAGGGGGCGCCGGATTTCCAAGCATTATTTAAAAAACGATCAGAAATTAAATAAAAAAACAAAACAAGTTTTTTCAACTGAAAGTAAGAAGGAACATTAGAACTTAAAATGAACAGAAATTATAACGTATGTGAGGGGGTTCTCCCCCAAGTCAATACCTCGCTCTTTACGCTATGGTTTTTTTAGTGCTTTCAAAAGAGCTATCTATTCTAATTAAACGGCCTTTGTGATTCAGGGGTTTGTAAATCAATTTTTTTTTAACTTTTAACGTAAAGAGCGTGGTATTGACTAAGGGGAGAACCCCCTCATATACGTAATAACATATACGTAATAAAAAAAACAATAAAAAAACAAGCGATACGGCTCAATAGTGATCGAAACTTTTAAAAACGGAATTTTGATGTCAATAAATGTATCAAAAGAATGGGTTTATAATGCCGATTCTAAATATATAAATTTTATTAAGTTTAGTATTACTCATCAAAGGCTACAAGCCTGAGAAAATTTACCCGATTTTTTAAAGAGGGGGGAAACATCCCCTACAAGTGAAAGAATAATGAAAATCACACCGTCAGATTCAGCGTATCAGAAAACCCTAGTTTCAGGCTCATATCTGCCAAAATCTGCAACTTTGTATTTTTTGCCAGAAGAAGAATATACGAATATAGAAGTTAGTTACGTAAGTTAATTTGTAAAGACATCCATTTAGCAAAAGAAAAGTAAAATTTTTATGCAAATTTTGTTTACTTATTCAATGACGGTTAGCCAAAATAAAAGCTGCATTAACTAAAAAACGATCAGAAATTAAATAAAAAAAAACTACAGCCTACAGCTGATCCTTACGGTGATTAAATAAAAAAAACAAGTTTTTTAAACTGAAAGTAAGGAGCGACATTAAAACTTAAAACGAACAGAAATTATTCCGTATATGAAAGGGGCTGTCCCCTCCTCAGTGCCTCGCTCTTTACGCTAAAGTTTGACTCTGTCTCACAACTTTATTTTTTGAAACAATAAAAAACTTTAGCGTTGTAAAGTATCTTCCTGATTTAAATTGAGTTAATAGATTAGTCTTG
>JAQQPU010012692.1:5809-25605 GCA_029168905.1 Artemia sp. Kazakhstan ARC1039 | reverse complement strand
ACTTTAGACTACGTTAGGGGGGCGCACCCCCTCCCCCTGGAGCAGCCGCTGATCTAAACACTGACCATACTTTATAACTAAGACTATTTATAATTACTGAACTAATTATAGTTCATATAAGACTAAGAGTATATTCCCTCCCTTCCAAAAAGAATAATTATAGTCGTTCCTATTTTCAATCTATAAAAGAGAGAATGCACTTTATTTTACTCTCTAACTGTTTCTCTCTTTTATTTTAATCTTTATTTTAAGAGTAATGGTTCACTTTTACTCTCTAATTTCTTTTATGGTTTCAATTATTCTTTTGACGTCTATTTAAAATAATGACGAAACCTCAAATACAAAAAGCCCTAACATACACGCGCCCCAACTCTCTGCGCACTCTTATGCTTCTTATCTTTCTTTTCTGGTATAATGTTAAATATTAATTTTAAATATAATTCAAATATTAATATCGATAACTCATCTTATAATGAAGGCTGACATCCTCTGCAATCCACTCGAATAAAACTTATGTTTTCTGTCAGTGCTGCCATGAAATAATGATATATCGTCCTAGCAATGAGCCCTGATACGACTATGAATACTCCGTCATCACCCTTTTTTTCACTTTGTTTGAAATAAAACGGTATCAAATCCTCTTTAGACCCCTAACACCTAACCAGAATCCTGTCCCAAAATTTTTTTTTATCTACTCCAATAGAGTTTTCTTTTCATTTATTTTTTTTGTAATATGCTCACTAATGAAAATTTAGATAGTAGCAAGATCCTTAATATATTTATACATGTTCCTGTTTCATCTTGTGTCATCTCCTATAAACTTTTATCTCTCTTTCGAATCAAATTGTGAACAATAATTATACCTAATCCTTCTAATACCCTTAACACAAGCATTCCCAGGACAAAGAAAAACAAACAATTGGTCTTGTTTATCAAATAAAAAAAAGAAGTTTTTTAGCTGAAAATAAGGAGCAACATTAAAACTTAAAATGAACAAAAATTATTCCCTATATGAAAGGGGCTGTCTCCTTCTCAACGCCTCGCTCTTTACGCTAAAGTTTTTATAGTTTTAAAAAATAGCGTTGTGAGAAAGAGTCTAACTTTAGCGTAAAGAGTGAGGTGTTGAGGAGGAGACAGCCCCTTTCATTTACGGAATAATTTCTGTTCGTTTTAAGTTTTAATGTTGCTCCTTACTTTCAATTCAAAACTTGTTTTTTATTTAATTTTCGAACGTTTTTGAACTACTGCAGGTTTTTGTTTTGACTCACCGTACATAAATAATTAAACCAAAATTTGTATATTAATTTTACTTTTATTTGGTTAAATGGCTTTCTTGAAAGTTGTTGAATTTTATTTACGAACGTTTTTATTAGTAATAAATATACATAACTTACGAATTAACTTACGTAACGAACTTCTATATTCATGTATTTAATACGTATATTAGGGGGTTCGCCCCCTAGTCAATACCTCGCTCTTTACGCTAAAGTTCGAATTTTGTTCCAATTCTTTGAAAATGACCACTTAATCACAAAGGCCGTTAATTAGAATAAATAGCTCTTATGTAGGTACTAAAAAATCTTTGGCTTAAAGAGCGAGGTATTGACTAGGGGGCGAGCCCAATCATATACGTAACAATTTCTGTTCGTTTTAAGTTTTGATGTTGCTCCTTACTTTCAGTTGAAAAACTGTTTTTTTTTTTTATTAATTTAATTTCTGATCGTTTTTAAATAATGCTGGGAAATCCGGCGCCCCTCCATATCAATGCCCATTCCCCATGAAAACTTCCTCCATAGAAGGATCCTCCCACATAAGCCCCGACCCCTCCCCACTACCAGAAAACATCCCCCAGAAAACGTCTGTATACTTCCCAAAAACCAACACTATATATAAACATTGGGTAATGTTCATAACTTTCAGCCCTTCCCCGGGAATCTTGGTGAATTAAGTCATCCTAAAAGACAAGACATATTTATTATATTTTCGACCATGCTAAACAAAATGGCTATCTCAAAATTTTGATCGGGTGACTTTGGAAAAAAAATGAGCGTGGGAGGGGGCCTAGTTGCTCTCCATTTTTTGTTCACTTAAAAAGGGCACTAGAACCTTTAATTTCCGTTCGAATGAGCCCTCCCACGATATTCTAGGACCACTGGGTCGATACAATCACCGCTAGGAAAAAAAAATAAATAAACACGCATCCGTGATCTTTCTTCAGGTAAAAAATACAAAATTCCACATTTTTGAAGACAGGAGCTTGAAACCTCTACAGTATGGTTCTTTAATACGCTGAATCTGATGGCGTGATTTTCATTAAGGTTCTGTAACTTTTAGGGGGTGTTCCCCCCTTTTTTTGAAAATCAGGCATATTTTCTCAGGCGCGTAAATTTTGATAGGTAAGACTAAACTTGATGAAACTTATATATTTGAAATCAGCATTAAAATCTGTTTCTTTTGATGTGTCTATTGGTATCAAAATTTCATTTTTTAGAGTTTTGGTTAGTATTGAGCCGGGTCGCTCCTTACTTGCAGTTCGTTACCACGAACTCTTTGATTCGGATTTATAAGTGCTATAATTACTGGTAATGTGGAAAAACCAATGTGTTTGTGTGTTCGACAGAACGCTGCTGATGATGTGCATTTAATTGCATATGTTTGATATGTTGAAGAGAATAATATAGCTGAAGATATATTATTTGCAAATCCATTCCCGGCAAAAGCACATCCAGTGATATTTCCAATATAATCGATAATCTTCTTTTAATAATAACGGTACATTGTGGAATAATTTGTTGGGCTTTGCACAGAGAGTGCACAGTGAATGTCAGGACACAAAACAGGTCTTCAAGCACTAATCACAAGGAAAGCACAAGTTTTCTCTGAACGCATAGTTAAAACTCCACAGACCAGGTAGAGCATATAAATATATATGAATGAGGAGCTTAGCTACGTTTTTATAAAAGTAACGAAAGGTGTTAACTACATTTAAAAAATGTCCATTACAAGTTAGATTATATACAAAGCTTTATGAAGAAGCAGGAGCTGCTTAAACCTCTATTTTGTACTATTGTGAAGAACGCTGGCTATCGCGTGTCAAAGCTATTCAGAGGGTACTTGAAAATAGACCACACTGCCTTTCCATCACAAACAATAAAAACAAGAAGAACGATAGGGAATTCTTTTCGTAAGATAGTGAAGATAATTTAAATGAATGTTTCGGCTCTATGTTCAAGGGCCGTCCTCAGCAAGACAAAAATAAATAAAAGAAGAAAAGCTCATAACAATATGCGACCAACAAAACTAACAAGCAAGATTTTTCCAAACAGTCCCAGCATCCTTACTTCAGCGAAGTTCAACCAGGACTGATAAAAAGTGAGGTAAAACAAGGCGATTCATTGAGATGAAAGAAAAATCTAACCTTTTTGGCAGCTAGTCTCAAAGGTCGTTTTGTGACCGGTTCTGTGTTAATGTCTATTGGTTTTTTAAGATTGTAATATTATTTTTAATTAAATTGGTGTATAGAGCACTTAATGTATATTCCCCCAAGTGCCTATTTAAGGAAATATTATTATTAATCTTAAATCTGATTTCAATTGCTTCTCGAACTACCTGTTTTATGCCTAGGTCATTGCTAATAAGGGCAGATTCATCAAAAAGTATTTTGTTGCTAGGATTTTCAAATACGTTTCTGCATAAAGCAGATCAAATGAAACATTAGCAATATTAGAATTTAGAGCTTTGGTAATATCATCTTTATGCTGTTGTATGCGTTTCTCTAAATTCTGGTGAGTTCTGTCCACATAGTATTTGCCACAATCACACGGTATTTTATAGACCCCCCTTTGGCGAGTAAACCTTTTGACAAAAGCTACCACGGGGGAATATTTTATTATATAGTTGTGGAGTAATTTTACCATTTTGTTTTAAATATTTCAATTGATTTACAATTTTGTTATCAAATTGATCAGTATGATTGTGGGTTACAGTTGTAAATGTAGTCTCGTAATTTAGATGTGAATAAATTGTTGTGTCGTATCCATGACAACCAGATAATTGCTTTTATCTGCTTTAGTTATAATAATGGATGGGTCTTTACGGAGGTTAGATAGAATTTTTTAGTCATACATATTATCTGGTGTTTTATTGGCAGGAGAATTAACCTTTTTTGATTGTTTTAAAGAGTAGGTCTATCTATAAGACTAGCCCTAACTTTGTCTGGGTTGGAAATAGATGTATAAAATTTGCGCACAGAGGACTCTAGAGAGGAAATTAAATCTGCCACAGGGACTTGTTTTGGGAGAAAAGAGAATTTTGGACCTCTGTCAACAGTTTGTATTTTCTTTGGTTCAACTGTTCTAGAGGATTGATTAACAACAGCCGGTCCAGGAGTGAATCTTGGAGTGTAAGTAGGGCTATTCATCGAAAATTCGTATCGCAGGTTTTCCAATTTTTTTATTTTTGAATGGATCGTACCCTTAATTAAATGTAATCTGAATCTTAAAGAATTGGGAATAAGATTTTCAATTTCGCAAGATTCCAAGAATTTTTGTTGGTTAACAATGTTAGCGTGTTTTTTCCTAAATTAATAAAATAAAAGATATGGTCAACTGATCCCAAAATCCTCTTATCTCCCGAAACAAGTCCCTGTGGCAGATTTAATTTCCTCTCTAGAGTCCTCTGTGCACAAATTTTATACATCAATTTCCAACCCAGACGAAGTTAGGGCTAGTCTTATAGATAATCAAAAAGGGTTAATTCTCCTGCCAATAAAACACCAGATAATTTGTATGACTTAAAAATTCTATCTAACCTCCGTAAAGACCTATCCATTATTATAAATAAACCAGATAAAAGCAATTCTCTGGTTGTCATGGATACGACAGATTACGACACAAAAATTTATTCACATCTAAATGACGAGACTACATTTACAACTGTAACCCACAATCATACTGATCAATTTGATAACAAAATTATAAATCAATTGAAATATTTAAAACAAAATGGTAAAATTACTCCACAACTATATAATAAATTTTTACCCCGTGGTAGCTTTTGTCCAAAGTTTTATGGTCTACCGAAATTACATAAGCAAGGCATTTCTTTAAGGCCCATAGTAGCTTGAACGAAAACCCCCGCGTTAAATATTCGGGAATGGTTATGTACAGCCTTTAAACCTTTGCTCTACTATCAAAAATCATATATATGTAATTCGGTAGATTTAGTATGAAAAACTCAAAAATGTAAATATCTCAGAAAATACAATTATAAGTAGTTTTGACATTGTTTCAATGTATACAAATATTGATGTAGCAGTATCTGAACAATTATTAGAAAATAAAATAAAAGAAAATTATCATTTAATAGAAGCTTCAGCAGCAGGAATAGATTGCGAAGTCTTAACGACCTTGGTTAAACTCTGTAACAAGTACTCAATATATTTCCAATTCCGTAATTCTCTTTACCAATAACTAAATGATTTACCCATGGGCGCGCCCCTCTCCGGGTTACTGGTGGATATTTATGTGGAACATATTGAAAATTTGGCATTATATTCGTATTTCTTGAAACATATCTTTTGGTGACGATACATGGATTTCGTAATTTAACTTTGGAATTATGGGGCAAACGAACTTAAGGGTTTTCTAGATCACCTTAGTACATACGATAGAAATTCACAGTTAACTTTAGAAATCGAAATCGCAAATAAAATCTCATTTCTAGACTTGTTAATTATTCGTAGCTTAGATAAACTCAATTTTACTATTTATAGAAAATCAAAACGAAATAATAGAAATTTGCAGTAATTAAGCAAATTAAGAAATTTGCAAATTAAGTCAAACCAACCCCCACAAGTTAAAAGAGCTGTCTTAATCTCTCTCGTCGATCGTGCCCTAAACATTTGTTCTGACTCCCACATCGCAGAAGAACTAAACTTATCAGGGGGATACTTTTTGGAAATGGGTATCCTATTTTATTTATTAATAGTGTAATTAACCGTAGACTAAAAAGACACTCCCGTAAAAATAATGATATTTTAGCATGTGAGATTCCCGACAAGCCTTCAAACATAAATTACCTCCCTTACATTCCAAAAATCACTACAAATCTTAAAAATTTGAAGAAGCTGCTGCCGCTCACCAAGCAGTCTCAGTTTTTGACCCAAGCAGCCGAGCGAACACTACGATGGTTCGGACACCTACTTCGAATGCCTCCACACATACCTACGAAAACGATCCATGACTTCGACCCTGTCAAAGCCGGTTGGAAGCGACCTCGCGGCCGACCGAAGAAACGATGGCCAGACAGCCTGTCCGAGTTCCTAACGATAGCAAATATCAGGTTGAGCGATGTGCAAACGCTTGCCATGGGCCGAAGTGGATGGAGGAGGCAGACGTCACTCTCTACGCCGAGCAGCGCCCGGCAGGAGACATAAGTCAAAGTAAGTCAAGTAGTATTTACCAATAACTTCAAAATCATAAATTTTCTAAATTCTGGTAAAGATAAAACCCCAGTTACTCGCCAAAGAGGGGTCTAGAAAATACCGTGTTATTGTTGCAAATACTATGTGGGTAGAACTCACCAGAATTTAGAGAAACGCATACAACAGCATAAAGATGATATTACCAAAGCTCTAAAATCTAATATTACTAATGTTTCAACTGATTCTGCTTTAGGCCATGTATTTGAAAATCCTAGCCACAAAATACTTCTTGATGAATCTGCCCTTATTAAAATGGCCTAGGCATAAAACAGGTAGTTCGAGAAGCAATTGAAATCAGACTTAAGATTAATAATAATATTTCCTTAAATAGGGACTTGAGGGAATATACATTAAATGCTCTATACACAAATTTAATTAAAAATGATCTTACAGAATATAAAAAAAAAACAGTAGACATTAACACAGAAACGGTCACAAAAGACCTTTGAAGTTAGCTGTCAAAAAGGCTGGATTAGCAATAAAAACGTGTTTTTAAATTATTTTTCTTTCATCTCAATGAATCGCCTTGTCTTACCTCACTCTTTATCAGTCCTGGTTGAACTTTGCTGAAGTAAGGATGCTGGGACTGGTCGCATATTGTCGAGAGTTTTTCTTCTTTTATATATTTTCGTCTTGCCAAGGACGGCCCATGCACGTAGGGCCGAAATATTCATGGTTTTCTTGAAGAAAATTACAAGGAGTTGGCAAATATGATTAGGGATAATCATTTTTATTATTAAAATTGCTTATCTGGTCTGAATTTTTTTTAAATTAAGTTTTTGTATTAATTGATGCAAAGGCCGCAAATGAATCTAACGAGTCAAAAAGATAAAGTGTAAAGCATTCATAAGAAAAAGGAGCTGTGGGAAACAACTTTTGGGGAAAAAATCAGCTTGACCTGATTCCACTTTTAAATCTATGCATCCAAGATAAGATAAAAGCAAACAAAAATGTACTATCTGAACACTTAAATGCTTTGTCAATTCGTTTTTCAAATTATTACGAGAATCTTAATTTCTTCTTCTTCTTCTTTCGAAAAACAGCACCTGGAATCTATAATAGGCTCCTTTTTACATTTTACAATATATGCGTGGATACAGAATCCATTCATTGACGAAGAAGATTTAAATTAAGAAGTAGTGGGAACGAAAACTTGACTGAATTATCTTGTGATATCTATTTAATACAAAAATTTCAGAATGTACCCCAAATTCAATTTTGGCTGGATATTAAGAGTAAATAGAATAGTTTGTACAATAAAGCTTGGAAAGTATTTCTGCCGGTCGCAAAGTTTTATCTATCCGATACATGATTTTCTACATTAAAAGAAATGAAATCAAAATATCAGTTTGTTTGGTTGTAGAATAGGGGTTTAACTTAGCTATCTCATCTTTAACACCGAGGTTTGATTAGCTTTGCACTAATAGGCAGTCAGAGCCATCTCATTAACAGGCATTAATATAAAATTAATTTTCGTGTTTTCTTTATAAATTAAAATTATCTTTTTAAATTTTGTGGTACGGGAAATTTTTATGTTTATGTTATTATTTAAATGGAAGGAAAGCACGATATGAACAAATATTTTCAAGGAAGCCGTGGTAAAAAGAAGGCTGGAAACCATAGTTCTACGGTGATGTTAAATGTATCTTGTGACGAAATAGTATTCCACTGTCAAGAAAATGACTCGTATATGGAACCCTGTTAAAACTCTTCTATAAGCTGAATCAAACTCACGCTCTTGATCTATAAAAAGGAGGACTAATGGCGGTTGGCAATTCAGCCATTATTAATCTATTAATCATTAATATACTAATAATTATTAATAATTACTAATCTTATTAATAATTATAAATAATTATTAATAAATTATTAATAAAGTTTTTATTAATCTAAGAGTGAAAATTTGATCGGGGTATCGTCTACCCTTCCTAGAACCACACTGTTCAGCCATTATTAATCTATAATTAATCTGTTAATTCTTAATAGATTAATAATTATTAATCTTATTAATAATTATTAATCTCATTAATAATTATTAATAAATTATTTATAAAATCATTATTAATCTAAGACTGAAAATTTGGCCGACGCATCGTCTACCCTTCCTAAAACCACACTGTTCAGCCATTATTAGTCTATTATTAATCTGTTAATCCTTAATAGATCAATAATTGTTAATAATTATTAATCTTAATAATTATTAATCTCATTAATAACTAATAGTAATTATTAATAAATTATTGATAAAATCATTGTTAATCTAAGAGTAAAAATTTGGTCGACGTATCGTCTACTCTTCCTAAGACCACATTGTTCTTCTCTTAAAGCTTTATTTGGGAATGTTTAAAACTTTATTTTTTAATGGGAAATAAAAAAGAAGCGTAAAATGAGACGTAACATACTTAGTCTTAAAAATAACATAAAGTTTTATATTTTCAACGTAAAGGGTCCTTATGAAATAACTTTTACTCCATACTTGGTTCTGACTTGCTACGAAAAATCAATAAAATATTAGTATTTAATGTAGGCTTATATTTCCACAGGAACAAAAGCTATTTTGCTTATTGGCAACTCCAATGATATCTAATGAGCAAAATCAAAGACCACGGAAGATCTGAAGGGCTGTGAAAGTTGTATAGATTTTTCTGCAGGTCTGACGATTTTGCAGATCTGAAGAAAAACTGAGGAATTTTCAAAGAATAGTTTTAGTTTTTCTTTTGACGGACGTTATATCAACTTTTTAGTGCCATAATGAGGAAAATGTCATTACGAATGTTTCAGGTTTTACGGCTGAATATTGATAGATTGCCACAAATTGTGCTTTTTGGCCATCTAACTTGTAAAAACAGTACGCAGGTCGTCCCATAATAGGATGGGAGGTCATAGCAAAGAATTTGCACGGAATTGGATGCTCTTGAGTGGGAGTAAACTACTAGCAGCAGCGGTAGTTGCGGGTATAATCTTGATTTTTTAAGTCTATTGTCCCTATACTTCCATCTCCCCAAGTGTGATCTTCCAGGATGTTTTTTCTTCAAGTCTCAGTTCAATACTTTAGAAATATTTAGGGGACCTTAAAAACCGAAGAAAAAAAGCTATAATTTCATCAGGATTGATCTATCCAGGGAGAAGAATGGCTTTCTTCCAAGGAACAAACATTAAAAAAACGGTTAGTCAACAGTTTTCTAGAAATACATTTATTCAGCTTGCTCTATTCCTCAGGCGACCCATAGGTAAAGATTCACCTCTCAGCGTCAGTCAGTGATGGCTATTTCTACTATGGTTATATATTTTCAAAGCCAAAATCATCAACATACAGGGAGGCTTTATGGGTGAGGGGTTTGTGCAAATATTATCTGCCATCCTCAAAATCAAAAGATTTGTTTAATTTTTCTCATAATTTCCAAAATACTTGAAATAATTATCCTGTTTATATTTGTTTTTGTTTCCCGAAGTTCTATGTCCCAATTTTGCTCCTTTAGCAGTAATTTATACTTTGACTGGACTTGATTGACAGAGCCAGGGAAAGCGTTTTTTAGAAAAAGAGATTTGTTGAGATGAGATTCGGGGATACGAGCTTGGGGCAAATGAGATAATTAAAATGAAATGAAAATAGAATGACTAATGCAACTTTTAATTAAGAAAGAAAACAATTATACAAATATAAATAAAAGTCAGGATATTTTGGCTTCGTATCTGGAAGCCTTCGTCAACAGGAATAAAAGGAAAAAGTTCAGATTAAACAGCTGATAAATTTATGAAATAACATAAAAGGTAAGAAAAAAACGCAAACGGTACATAATTCTCTTATGCATTTGTGTTCTTGTATTTTCGCCATTACAGCATAAGTACTTGATCTTTAATGACTCAACAGGTTAACAATGAGTCTAGAATTTTATGTTTGCACCTAAAAAAATTACGAGTTTTATTTCAAAATTAAACTTTATTATGAGTTATAAAAATTATTATTATTAGTTATTAAGTTATAAAAATTAGTTTTATTTAATATCATCTTTTTTTTCTCAACCGAAAAACCTAATGATTATATCGTTCAATGCGTAACGACAAAACAACGTTGTGAGAAATAAGATTCGCATAATTTCCTGTTAAGGGCTCGGCCCACGTAGCTGATTTCGGGAACCGATTTCAGTATCAATGGACAAACGATAGCGGTAAGAAAAATTTGTTGAAATAAAAATTTATTGCGCGAGAATTTTCAAAACAAAACATCATGGACACAAATAGTCAACTGGAGTTTATTAATAGTTGCATGATTGATATCAGCTTAGTTCTCAGCTCAGTAGCGGGGTCTTTCACCACAGACATCTCTGGCTGACTATTTATTTGTATCTCTTTTTTTTGTGATGATCATGATGAAAATCGGTGCTGATTTTGTAAATTGGTGCCGAAAACTATAGATTTTTTCAAGCTCAAATCGACGCCGGTTTCTTTTAAAATCGACGCTGATGTGGAAATCAGTTCCCGAAATCAGCAAAGTGTGCCCAGCCCTTTAGACAAAATTATGTTAGTACCTCTCTGCGCTTTTTCTATTTTTCGAACACAGTCAACAGTTAAAATAATAGCTGAAAGTAAACTTTTATTAATATCTTATAATGATAATTTATATATTTCGCATCAAAGCATAAGCACTTGAATTATATGAGTTTAGATCTCAACGATGAGTGGTTTGTAATATTTTTGTCTTAGTATTTTCAAAAATTTTAGGGTTCCTTTTTTGTGGTAAATCTAATGGTTTCGTCATTTCTCTTATGACTGTTGATGATGCACAGTCACACTTCATGCAATTTCTTCCTTTGAAATTGAATATCTCATAAATCCTTTTACGTATACTCAGATTAAACCAGCCATAAATTAACGCATTGATAGTAGGTGACGTCATTGCCACAATATGACACAGCGCATATATTGTAAAGAACTGTTCAGTGCGCTCATTCGAAGGTAAGTGACTCCTCTCAATTGACTCCACCTGTGATTGTGTAACAAATATAGCGATATGTAATGGTAACCATGATAGTGCGAAAGTCAGCGCAACACACAGAAGAAGTGTGATCGCTCGACGGTTTCGACGAATGGAGCGTAAGGGAGGGGCACACTCACTCCCCTCCTTCTTCTGAAGATACTTAAATATTCTGAAATATGTAAAAGCTAATACAATAGCTGGTGCTAAATACTGCACCAATAAGATCAAGAGCGAATACATCGTTTTCATCATTTCAGATGGCCACTCTTCAACGCAAGTCTCGTGTAAATATATTCCTTCGAAGTAGACAACTTCCACATGAGAGAAATAAAACATTGGTGAAGACATCATAATACTCAATAGCCATATAAACGATACAGATATGTAGACCTTACGACGAGTTCGATACTCATATGGTGTGCTTCTTAAGATTGTAGTACACCTATAAAATAATGAAAATTTTACTATTAAGACCAATCTTCATCCATCTTCAGTTGGACATTTATCCCAGATGTGTTCGTAACTAGTTTTAGACCAGGTACTTGCATTCCTTAAAAGGCCAAAAAAATTCAAAACTCAATATTCGAAACTAATCTTGTTAGAAAGTATTAGTATTCAAAATCTCTAAAGTACCAAGAATATCAATATAAATACGTTTTGTTCCCCCCCCCTCTATGTCCAAATCAGGTTTGATCATGCCTGAAAACTGCAATCTACGACTTTTCTTTTAGTTACTTTTAACGTTATAAACTTCCAAGAGAAGCAACACATTTTTATAGGTGTTGCCACGTTGAACCTTATAAATTGATAAGCAAAACAACTTTTAGTTAAATTTGACAAAACGTTATCAATAAAGATTCAAACATTGACAATCTGTTGAATTACAAAGAGAACTACACCTTCAAAAGACCACCTTAAGCTGACGGTGTCATAATGCATATTTTTAGCTGATTTCTGAAATCTGTCTTTCCTCTTTTTTGATTATGTACCCGCTATTACAAAAAACGGTACTTATGCATTATCTGGTTCACGACGCTTTATACTGTATAGGGAAATGCTAAAGGAAACCAGTCAAACGGGTATTTGCAATTGATAACTGGATCGCAAAGCGTGGTTTGTCTTTGCGTTTACAATATTTAAACTATTGTTTTTTGGGATTTAGGGGGAAAAGGTGCCTAGGTTAGGTATTTAATATATTCTATGCTTTACCCCCCCCCCACCCCCTAATGTGCAAATATATAGCCCAAATTAGTTTATAAACTATTATATTTTCATCCTATTTTATTTCATTAGCATTAACCAAACTTGACTTCTTTCGTGTGTACCATACAATGCATAAGTTCCCAAAAAACTGCAGATTTGTAATATAGGAGGAGATTTGTAAAAAAAAAAAGTCTCCACTTAACCAATCGACACGATAAGATTTCATTTTCACGCCTTTGGTACTTCAAGACTAGGCTTAGTCCTCTTGGAACCAGGTAAATGTCTTTTGCATATTTCTGGACTAATCTTAGGCATGCCTGGCTCTCCTTAGTGGGCTAAAAACAGTCAAAAGCTCAGCTTCTTAGAAAATATGGCATTTAATCTGTATAAAAATATTTGGCCCAATCTCTTTAGGGTAATTAATCTTAATAAAGGTTATTAGCCTTTAAAGCTTTATGTTTTGGTATAGCTGTAGGGAAGAATTGGTGTTAATATCTTGGACTGGTTGAGTTGTGATATTAGATGGTATATTTTAATTATGTTTATTTTAATGTACACAAATACGGCAAGAGAATAAAAAGAAAAAAGAGAAAGAAAAAAAAACTAAAAATGTAGAAAAAACTCATAACGGTTGACGCAGACACGTGTCAGCAAAAAACTAAACGAGCAAAGAAAACCAAACATAACAATTTAGAACATTTCAGTTCAAATTCACAGAAAATCTGCCACTGAAACAGATCGCACTCTAAATTTAGTTAACAGGGCATTCATTAGTTCCTTTTCAGCTACCTCAGGTTGGATCTAAATTTGTAAATGATAAGAATTTTTTGAACAATTATTATGTTGATATTATATCATGTATGAAGGAAGCCGAAAGTGTGGCCGTTCCCAAGGAACGTATAAAATTTAATTCGTGGAAGCCTGAATGGTCGTGGGACCCAGGTCTAAAAACAGTGAAAAATAAAGCCAAATTTTGGCTGCGTATATGGGTTTCTTGCGGACGGCCACTTAACGGCGTAGTATTTGAGCTTAAACAGAAAACTAAACTAGAGTATAAAAAGTATTTACGATCTACTAAATCTAAAATTTGTAAGTTCCCGACAAGTAATTTAGATTGGAAAAAGGTAGTAAATTCAGATAAAATGGATGATTCTTTTTCAACGTCTACCCCAATTAGCCCTGCTGCTTGGTACAATTATTATGATTAGATTTTGAACACCGTAAACCATCTCGTTCATGCTATATTTATGAAGCTTTTTAATTCTGCACTTCCTACCTCACTCCGCCAAAACCAGATCCTCCCAGTTCATTTATCTTCGGTAGTGCTAGCCATAAAGAAGCTCAAGTCAAGTTCTAATGATGGGGATGGCATAAGTGCCAAACACCTAAGGATTGATTGTTCAGCTCTTGCCCAACATCTACAACTTCTTTTCCAAATGCGTTTATGTACCTCGTTTGTGCCTGAAAATTTTTTGCGCGGAAAAGTTACCTCAATTTTTAAAAAAGGAAAAATTCCGACTGAGTGTGCATCTTACAGGCCAATAACGGTTTCTTGCAATATAAATAAAATTTTCGAGTATATTCTCCTCCCTTCAGTTAACTCTTCCGCATACTTCGGTGAAAACCAGATCGGGTTTTCATCTGGGGTGGGTTGCCAGCAAGTACATCGAGTTTTGGCGAATGTTCTTACTGAGGCGACTAAAAATGGATTCGAGTTACATTTATGCGCCGTGGATCTCTCCAAGGCCTATGACACCGTTACCCATTCCCAAGCGACTTTTTCCCTTTTTAGTCACGGTATTGATATTTCGGTAATTTTTCGTCTTAGATATTTGTATTCCAATCCTTTTTTGCGGATTAAAATGGACATGAGTGTTTCCGAAAGTAAAATTCCAGTGCGGCGTGGGGTCCGGCAGGGTGCCGTCCTTTCTCCTTTTATTTTTTAATTTTGTATATCATCTGTTCTTTCTTCTATCCAACCCACTTGCATTCTTAATTCCGTTAACATCTCTTATCTTGATTATGCAGATGATATTTTTTTTTCTGAATATTGATATTTAATAAAAATGAATTTCTCTCTATATCCTTTTGATCAGTAGGGCTAAAAAGGGGCTTTCCCTGTCTGATTCAACAATAGCGCCTAAACTTCATACCATTGGACTTTCTCTTAATCTTTCAAAGTGTGAATATCTCTCATTTAATAGTAGTAATATGACCCCTCTAGTTTGCGGATCTTTTTCTGTCTCGTCGGTTCCTTCTTTCCGGTGGCTGGGTATCAATGTTAGTAAAACACTAAAATCTTTCCGAAAGCTTGTCGTCGCTGATTGCAAGAAGAAAATTCAATTAAGTTATTCTAAAATTGTTGCAAATCGAGGTAGATACAATAGAAAGTCTCTTGCTAAATTATATGCGGTTTTTACAGATCATTTGGTTTTGTTTCTGTCTGGAATTTACCCTATTTTTCACCAAAAAGACATCAGATCACTTCATTTATATTATTTCCGGTTTTTCTGCTTTCTATTGTATCTGCCTCCATGGTGTAGAAACCGGAATCTCCTATCTGTTTACGGTCTTCCGGGTATTGGGTCAAGGCTTACGGAACTTGCCGGCAAACTACCCCAGTCTACATATAAGTATCTGCCAGCCCACAGTGGCCTTACTCGTTAATGGCCTTACTCGTTTGCTGTAGTTTTTTCTATCTTGAACGTTTTTCTTTTCTTTTTTTTGGTTACTCTGCTCTTGCGAAGTTTTTAAATTTTATGTACTCATGTATGTAGTGTATTATCTACTTGTGTCTTTATACTCCACATTTATCATTTTTGTATATGATGTGGGTTAAAAATAAATTATTATTATTTTCTCATAAACTTCATAAATGTTGAGATATACATGTATCTGAGGATCAAAATTGGGATACTGTGAAGTATGGTATATTTCTCTAAAGAGATACCGTCTTATTGGTCCCCAGTGGGGGGTGATCAAGCCTCCACGAGGACAAGACCTTGGGTAGCGTGGTAGGCAGGATTCGTATCTACTCAAGAGGTTGCTAAAACTACTTTAATAAACGAATAAACAAAATACAATACTAGAGTACACTTGTGAACAGTCCTCTTGAAGCCGTAGAGAATCCGAACTATAGTCAACTTGCACCGGCTGGCACCGTTGATTTGGAAGTGGCTGCTACACTTTCCAAGCTCGCCGTCTAGGTTGGCTAGTGGAGGTTACTGGAACTCTCCGACGGCAGTGATGTGGAGGTTATTGTTAAACTCTCCCAGCTCACCGTATATTATAGAAAGATGGAGGTTGCTCGAACTCTCCCAGCGGTGTTCCTCTAACCAGTTGTCACTGTTGGTTCTCAAAGCTGAACTGTCCACAAGTTGTCTTTTCCCCCTTCTTATCTTCCAAGGCCCAAGCATACAATACTGGTTCCATGACCCCCCAAAGTAGCCTCTCATTGGCTGGCAGGTTTTTGGTCATGTGATCCACTACCTTGAATAGAAAAGAAAGCAGAAACAAGTACATAAAACAACACATACCTAACTATACCCTTGAATTGGAACATGCACTAAATACCAAAAATATACCCTTAACGTAATAAAACACTAAATACAAGAAATACACTTACTTGCGTAAGCCTAGCAACAATCTTTACAATACCGAGTAGATACTTATAAAATCTCGAAACCAGCGAACGAATTTGTTCCCCGACGGAAACTGTAAAAAGCTTCCAAATAGGAATAAAGAAGAAAACATGAGGGGTGAAAACGCGTTTTAAAGGTGGCTAAATGTTTTCTTGTGGAAGTAATTCATTGAAAGTAGTTAATTTTGTCAAGCAAAAATGGTCAAATGATACAACCATGTCAATGTCGACGGGTCAGATTGACAGATAAATTGTTTGATTTCTTTCAAAGAAATACATTTAAAAAAAGGATAATTCATAAATACAGTTCTAAAAATAATACCAGTTTCCAATGTTTTATCAATATACAAACAGGATGTCTCTATTGCCAGACATTGGCACTACTGCTTTGTTAAATTTTTTTCTCTCTCTCTCTCTCTCTCTCTTTCTCTCTCTCTCTCTTTCTCTCTCTTGGTCAGCGGTCTGTCCCTCTGAAATGGTTTGATTTTCAAACTCAAAAATTTTCCTGGGTATGGGAATTGTAAAACGCGGCAGAAAAAGTACCAGTGAAGCTTATAAAATTTCCAATAGTTTTTCCAGAAAAAAATTAAATTATTTTCCCCTCGTTTCGTATATAGTTCAAAACAAAACTACTATAACTGGGAAAGAATATTTTTTCAGAATAATTCTATTTCTTGCTCCTGCAGAGCATTAAATTTACTAGACAATGAATGTTCGTGTCTCATGTAGATTTCTTTTAAACAATTCTTGAAAAATCGATCTCAAACAGAAATTTCGAATTTTTTTTCTTAATTTTTTATTTAAAATCTCTTGTATTTTTATTGATTAGTACTATTAAAAGTATTAAACATTATATGAGTCTCATTGTATTTAAAATTGCTTTGTTTTCTTTGAAAAAAATTTCAAAGATATCATTACGCATCAATTTTTTTATATCGTACAAGACTTTTTCTAGAAAAATGGAATTTTATTACAACGGGATAGACAGACATTGATCTAACAACTGGAGCTGATATTTACTTTCCAAGAATTAAGTTAATTTTTTTGAATTTTTTGTTTTTTTAATTTTTGGTTTAGTCAATTCCTACTTTTTGCAGAACTAAATTGTCCTAGCTTCAAAGCTAAGCTTTTTAGAAATCAAATAACAGTGAATACTGGTAGAACTTCACATCATCTCTTCGAAAACTTCAGCGAAATTTCCTTGTCCTTCATAAATAATTTAGTAGACCACGCTGCTTTTCCATTTACGAAAATTTAAGCAAGAATAACTTGTGATAGTTCGAAACTCATATCTAATTGTGATTTGAGTTTTGATTCCTGCTTATTTATTTATATTTCTTTTCTTTTGTTTCTTCTTTCTCTTCGTTTGTTTAGTATGTTGTATTTTGATCATTGGCGAAGGGGCGCGCCCCCCTAACGTAGTCTAAAATAGTATAATTTACTTAATTAACGCAATTTTGCGTTAAATAAACTTGCTCCTAACGCAAGTTTATCGGATTAACCTATTTTGTGCCCCCTCCCCCTAAAAAGATCCTTGATCTGCCCCTGATTTCGATGTAAGTTAAGTTTAAAAAAAGAATCTTATTTTGCTTCATTGTCTCCCCTTTTTTTCGTTAAGAAAGGCTCCCGAACGTGGGGCCGAAATATTCGGAGTGTGTTTGTTTAATTAAGTGTTTATTTTGTTGTATTTATTCACTGCTTTATCAAAATTAAAACCCGTTTTTCTTGCTTAATTTCTTGTCCTTCATAATCTTTTTTTCAAATAATATGGGAGTGTGGGACTATTTGAGAGGGGGGGCAGATTGATACAAGAATTATTTCTAATGTTTGCGCATGCACAACCCCAAGTGGACGATTGAGCCTCAAGCAGTACGTCATATACTCATCAAACAAACATTATGGGTAGGTTCCTAAAAACTTAAAGTACTAGCCTATGAACTAGTCATGGCGTGATTTTTTCGTTTTTTTAATTTTTGGTTTAGTCAATTCCTACTTTTTACAGAACGAAAATGTCCTAGTTTCAAAGCTAAGCTTTTTAGAAATCAAATAACAGAGAATACTGGTAGAACTTCACATTATCTCTTCAAAAACTTCATCGAAGTATCCTTGTTCTTCATATTTTTTTTCTCAAATAATATGGGAGTGTGGGAATAGTTGAGAGGGGGGCAGATTGATACAAGAATTATTTCTAATGTTTGCGCATGCACAACCTCAAGCAGATGATTGAGCTTCAAGCAGTATATATATACTTATCATATAGCAGTATCATACTCAAGCAGTATCATATACTTATCAAACAAACATTACGGGTAGATTCCAAACAACTTTAAGTACTAGCTTACGAACTAGTCATGGCTAACTACTCAAAAGTATCAGTCCCAAACACCTAGATCTACCACAAATCAGCCATACGAGAACGTTCCAAATTCATTCATGAAGAAAACACTATCGCCTATTAATTATGGAACCTGAAGTAGCCTGCCTCAGACGAACCACATGGTTCAACAAGACAAATGCTGTTTTTCGGCAATTTGAAATACATTATCAATCATCACAAGTTTAAGGAGGGATTTTGATGAGATGGTTCTTCAAAATGCCCAACGACCAATTAAATTTGTAGCCAAGAAAGGGGACGCCCAGTTGAAGAGGCTACGAATGAAGTTGAGAGGGGTTAGACTGCTACTATGTTGTTGGCCGTAAATGCAATCAGAAACATCATTTTGCCATTGTTCATTTTTCCCAGGCCATTTTTTAAGGAGAACTTTTTTGTAAATGGACCACCTAATTGTACTGGTACCTCGTATTCATCAAAGTGGATGATAGGAGATTCTTTTTACAAGTTAATGAGACACTTTAATAACTATATCCAGTCATCAAAAGACAACCAATATCTGGCACCCATGATTCTCACCTCTCAATGTACGCATTGGACTCTTGTAGACACAATGGTATTGTGTTGCTGACGTTCCCACCACATACTTTTAACCGATTGCACCGCTTGAGATGTCTTTTTTTGGGCCTTTTAAAAAGTTTTATTTTGGTGCAGTAGATGACTGGGTGACAAGCAATCCAGGTAAAATAGTTTCAATCTATGACATTCTTGGAGTAGTAAAACTGTTCTTTCTAAAGCTATCACGCCCAGAACAAAGTTTTGGGATTTGGAGGATCTGGCATTGTACCACACAATCGGAAACTATTTAGAGAAGCTGACTCTTTTCCAAGTTTTGTCAAAGACGGGCCTGTATCGGCTACTGATGATATTTCAATCACTGAAACAATAATAAATGCATATAGCTTCTCCTGGTCTGTTAATTTCAAACCAGGCCCTTTAGCCATCCTCACCAGGTGCTGGAAATACAAGTGGTGTCGTGACTCTAGTTGCGATTTCAAATTTTTTCACTTCCCAAAGCTTGCGAAAAAAGAAAGAAAAGAAAACAGCCTCAAAAGTGGGCAGTTTTAGAGACCATACTTTTTAAGGAAAGATTAGAAAA
>JAQQPU010012691.1:0-25605 GCA_029168905.1 Artemia sp. Kazakhstan ARC1039 | reverse complement strand
TTACGCTAAAGTTCGAATTTTGTTCGAATCACAAGCGCCTAAATCACAAAGGATGGTTAATTAGAATAGATAGCGCTTTTAAAAGTACTAAAAAACTATCGTAAAGAGCGATGTATTGACTAGGGGTTGAAACCCCTCATATACGTAAAGATTTCTGTTCGTTTTAAGTTTTAATGTTTCTCCTTACTTTCAGTCGAAAAAACTTGTTTCTTTTATTTAATTTCTGATCATTTTTTTAAAAAATGCTGGGAAATTCAGTGCCCCATTCATAGAAATGTCCCTTCCCCAAGGAAACATCCTCCCCCGTAACCTCCTTCTTCAACCCCCTCCCCACCAGAAAAAAAATCCCTCCTGAAATCGTCTTTATACTTCCCATTAACCAATATTATATGCAAACAACGGGAAAAGTTCATAATTTTCAACTGTTCCCCCGGGAACTATGTGGCATTAAGTTATCCTCAAAGACATTTATTAAATTGTCGACTATGCTGAACAAACTGGCTATATCAAAATTTTGATTGTGTGACTTCGGGAGAAAAATGAGCGTGGCAGGGGCCAAGTTGCCCTCCTGTTTTTTTGGTCACTTAAAAAGGGCACTAGAACTTTTAATTTCAGTTCGAATGAGCCCAATCACCGTATTCTAGGTCTACTGGATCGATGCAATCACCCCGGGGAAAAAACAAATAAAGACGGATACGTGATCTTTCTGGTGGCCAAAAATACAAGATTCCACATTTTTGCAGATAGGAGCTTGTGAAACCATTGTGAAACCATTTTTGCTCGTAAAACTTGTTGCGTGCTGATTTTTGTCCGTGAAAGTTAATTCATCTTAATATTTTTCTCTGTGAAACTTGTTGTAAGTTGATTTTATCTTTCGTGAAACATAATTTATCATAATATTTTTCTTCCTGAAACATAATTCATGCTGATTTTGTTCGTGAAACTATTTGCATATGGATTATTTCTTCAAGACACACAATTTATCTTGATTTATGTCTTTGAGAAGCTTGTTCTATTTTTATTTCTTCTTCATGAAACTTTCTGCGTGTTGATTTTTTTCTCTTTGTGAAACTTGTACATGGTTTTTCTCCTCGTGAAACCGGTTGTGTCTGCTGAAATTGTTGCGTGCTGATTTTTTGTTCGTTAAACTTAAATTATCTTCATATTTTTCTTCATGAAACTTGTTGTATGTTGATTTATTCTTTCGTAAAACATAATTTATCATAATATTTTTCTTCGTAAAACTTATTGCATATTGGTTTCTTCTTCATGAAACATGATGCATACTGATTTTGTTTGTGAAACTTGTTGCATGTGGATTATTTCTTCAAGACACTTAATGTATCTTGATTTATGTCTTCAAGAAACTTGTTATATTTTATTTCTTCTTCGTGACACTTGTTGTATGTTGATTTTTCTCTTCGCATGTTGATAAACCACAATACAATAATTTGCACACAATACATAATACAACACAAACACAATAATTTGGTTTATTGTGTAAGTATATGGTCTAGTACATTTTCAGTCCACTTGAAGAAACTACGTGTGATGCGAAACATGGCACACCGAGTGTTGACCGGAGATAACAAAGAAACCTCAGTTAGATCTCGATATGTACAGTTAAATATTATACCTCTGTCAGGCTTAGGAAAATTTTATCATGCATTAATCATGTATAAGTGTTATTCCAAATCTGCTTAAAAGTGTTTCCTAGGTTTACTTACTTCTGGTAATGAAATAAACAATTATCATACACGATATGCTAATAAAGTGAGGGAAACTCAAGTCGTTAGAACTAGATCTTTATTTTCAATACGTCATATTGGGCCAAGTGTTTGGAATAATATGTCCGAATTTTTTAAAAAGTCGGCAAATGGGTGTGATTTCGGTAGGGATATATAAACAGTTTGTCTCCAGTTGCAAGATTTTTGAAGATTTGTTAAATTGAATTTATTTCGCTCTCACGTTCAAACCAAAAACAAATAGTGAATGCAAACAGCTTGTTTAATTTTTTCTGGGTGGAAACAGGGTTGTTTTTTAGTTTGTTGGAAGGTTGATTATATTCTTCTTTGGAAGGATTGTTGTGACCAGGAGTGGGGAAAATACATCTTTTATTTACTTTCTTATTCTTCTTATTTTTTCTTTATTTTCTCTCCTTCTCTTTTTTAAATTTGATTTATATGTTTAAGGGGTTACTCCGAGCAATCAATAGATTACGGAGGGTTAATTGTTTTGTTATATTGCGTTCTTCGCTTTGTTTTATTCGTTTTCTTTAGGTATTTTGTTGTGTATTTGCTTAAATAAACCCCGTTATCAAATTGAAATTGAACTTGTATCTTCATTTTTCTCCTTGTGAAATCTGTTTTGTTAGTGGAACTTGTTGCGTGCCGATTTTTTGTTCGTGTAACTTAATTTATCTTGACATTTTTCTTCGTCAAACTTTTTGTATTTTGTTCTTCGTGAAACTTGCTGCATGTTGATTTTTTTTTGTGAAACATGTGATGCTGGCTGATTATTGTTCATGAAACTTGTTGCATTTGGATTTTTTCTTCAAGAAACTTAATGTTTATTGATTTATGTCTTCGAGAAATACATTTTATTTTTATTTCTTGTTCATGGAACTTGTTGCATGCTGATTTTTCTCTTCGTAGGCTTTTATGCCTTTTCGTACATGCTTCTGGGTTAGGTTAACCAAACCTAACTTAACCTACCGTGAGTTGGTTAGGTCGGTTATGTAAGGTTAACCTAACCTATAAGCCTGTAAGAAAAAGGTGTACAAGATTCACAAAGAGAAAAATCAACATGCAACAAAAATTATGAACAAGAAATAAAGATCAAATAAGTTTCACAACGATATAAATCAAGATAAATTAATTTTCTTGAAGAAATAATCCATATGCAACCAGTTTCACGATTAAAAATCAGCATGCATCATGTTTCACGAAAAAACCAACATGCAACAAGTTTCACGAACAAAAGAGTCATGATAAATTAAGTTTCACGAAAAATAAATCAGCGTACAATAGGTTTCACGTAGAAAAATATGAAGATAAATTCTTTTAAACGAACAAAACCGGTTTCACGACAAGATAAATCAATGCACAATTTTCACGAAGAGAAAAATCAACATGCAACAAGTCTCACGAAGAAGAAATAAAATATAACAAGCTTCTTGAAGACATAAATCAAGATACATTAAGTGTCTTGAAGAAATAATCAACATGCAACAAGTTTCACAAACAAAATCAGTATGCATCATGTTTAATGAAGAAGAAACCAACATGCAATAAGTTTTACGAAGAAAAACATTATGATAAATTATGTTTTACGAAAGAATAAATCAACATACAACAAGTTTCATGAAGAAAAATATGAAGATAATTTAAGTTTAACGAACAAAAATCAGCACGCAACAATTTCAGCAGACACAACCGGTTTCCCCGAGGAGAAAAACCATGTACAAGTTTCGCGAAGAGAAAAAAATCAACATGCAAAAAGTTTCATGAAGAAGAAATAAAAATAGAACAAGCTTCTCAAAGACATAAATCAAGATACATTGTGTGTCTTGAAGAAATAATCCATATGCAAATAGTTTCACGAACAAAATCAGCATAAATTATGTTTCAGGAAGAAAAATATTATGATAACTTATGTTTCACGATAGATAAAATCAACTTACAACAAGTTTCCCAGAGAAAAATATTAAGATGAATTAACTTTCACGGACAAAAATCAGCACGCAACAAGTTGTGCGAGCAAAAATGGTTTCACAAGATGAAAATCACAAGTTGAAAAATAGTTTTTTTTTCAAGAAACATCAAAAGTCTAGAGTACATACATTTTTCAAAAATTGTACTAAAGGCTGATAAAAGATAAATTGTTATTTTATAATTGTTTTATTATAATAAAATTAGAAGGATCATCTCTAGAACCACCCTTATTGGACACTAGGAAAAGTTCTATTCAAAAATTACAAGTTAAGTAGACTGGGGAGAGGAGATAGAATAGAGGGTAGAATAAACTTTAAAGCCTTTGCAGGCTTTGGTCATGTCCACAAGAGAAAGATCCTATTAGCTCAGAGACGATTCCATGGGCTTTAAACTTGTATCCCGTATCCAAAGCCAGCGATTTATGACAAGAAGGACCGAGATACTTTCTAATGTCACTAGTAGAAGACGAACTATCAAAAATATCTCCATAAATTAATTTTCCAATGGATGCAAAGTAAAAGCAAAATTAATCCATTATGCTCTTACTATTAGTTATATCTACCCCCTTAGAAATTAATTTGTTTGGCAAGTTATTTCTTTTGGAATTGGGATGAAGAAATGTGTTTATAAGTTGCCAGGTTTTTCTCATATTCTTGCCAAATTTAGAGAACATCTGGGAGTAATAAATGTACTTGGCTTTACGAATTCAGGAACTCAATAGATTTCTATAATTTGTATACCTTTCAAGATGATCATGAAAGTTAGAGGATTTGAATGCCTTCTACAAGTAAGTCTTTCTTTTAGTACTCTTAAGAAGAGCCGAAGTCATCGAAGGGGCACGAGGAACTGAACACTTGAGCTTTTAAGCAATTATATATACAAAGCAAAGCTTTTAATACAAAGCAATTATCAACAAAGGCCTGTTTGCCAGATCATAGAAATAATTGAAAAGGGTATCAAAAAACCAACTTGAATCGGTGAGAAACTTTCAGGAGGTGTCAGACAATTGAAATTAACCTGTTGATGTTGATGTTGTTGGTAATGGACTGGTAAATAAAAAGGAGTGGAAAGACCTGAAGGTAGACCAGAGATTGAATAATTTGTAATACATGGAAAGTGGTCAGAGATGTAAGATATGATAAAAAAGCTTGAATTAGGCTTTAAAATTGAAAAAAATATAGTCGATTAATATGGCAGATGTGTCAGAAACTCTAGTAGGAATAGTGATACAAGGAAACATATTAAAGGATAATGCAGAGGATTAAAAGTCATAAGAAGTTGTAAGTAAAGTTTATAACAGGTTAATATTGAAATCTCCTAAAAGAATAATTTCATAATTACTTCTGCAAATTTCAGACATAACCTTGTCAAAGATTCCTAGGAAAGAAGGTATCGACCTACTTGGTGGGCGGTATATTTTTCCGATGAAATATTTTTCTTGCAGTCAATCAAAACTTCAATGTAAACAAACTAAAAAACACCATCCAAATGCTTACACAGATCACAACGCAAAGTATAATCCAGGTAATCAGCAATATAAAATGCTAAGCCACCTTTTTTCTCTCCAATCTATTTACAAACTCCAAGTTATACCCGGAACTCTCTAAAAGCCTATAATTGCCCTTGTGGAAAAATATTTCACAGAGTTCAATAGTCTGAGGAGAAGAATTAGCTTTGAGAGACTTCAAATTATTTTTAGGAGAACAGAGTCCTTGAATGTTTAATTGAATAAATGAGAAATTAATACCAAAATTTACATTTTTGGTCCTGTCGTATCAACAGACACAATTAGCAGTAGAATTAATAGTTAAAGAAGTGATATTAGGTAGGGTCCCAGATGATTCATAAATTAAATTTAAAGTATTTAGAGTAGTCATCTCAAGCAATTTAATTTGAAAAGGAATAAAATCTTCAAAACTAGACTGATCCCCATCAGCAGCTGTAATTTATAAGAATCGAATGTAATAGAAATCTGGACATAGTCAAAGAGGAATGCGCAAAAAAAGAAAGAATGAACAGGTAATTAATAGAAAAATTATTTGTGCAATGATCAGAAAGTAGAATCATCGATTAAAAAAAAATCATTAGCAATGTAAAACACATTGAGGTAGCAAAGAGCTATCAACCCAAGATGTTTGGAAGAAAAACATAGAAACTGAAAAGATAAAAAGAAAGAGAGAGAATTTAGTAGCCTATAATTGGTCTATTGTATACAGAAAAATAATTCAGACAGAAGATAAAAAAGAAAACTGGTTGGGAGGCAGTAGAAGGGAAAATAGTGAAATCGTGAGGAAAACGCTTAAAAGAAAGAGACAACGAATTAAAAGCAAGATTAAACATATAAGTAACATATAAGGCACAAATTGCAAACATGGAAAGAGTACAAAGAAAACATCTAAAAGATAGGGCAAAAACTGACCTATTAAAGTAGTAGGCAGAAAAATAGCCAGAAATATACTAATAATACAACGTAGCTGCGTGAACAAAATAAAATACGGACAGACAAATGACGAGCAAACAAAAAGAAGAATGAAAATAAAGCACTAAGAACTACACTAAGCATGACTAGCGTTGAGACTGGTAGGAACAGATTCTCAAGCACGATCAATATCACCTTTAGTCCTAATCTTACGGGGATTGGTATGATCAGTTTTGATAAATATGTTGCTGTCTTCTGTCCAAGCATTTCATAAACCTAACTTACTCTTAGCATACGAAAGAGGGTAAGTTTATTCTTAGTCAAGGATTCATCCACTGACATTCGCAAACCCTTCAAGTTCTTTTTGTATTTCAAAATGGTTGATCGAAGCTTCAGGTTGGAGAAAGTAACGACGATTGGCCGAACGGTAGTGTTATTTTTCCGACCAATCCTGCGGGCTGAGATATTATCATCAGCTACTAGTGGTATTCCCGGGAATTCCGAGCTAAAAAACTCAATTATTTTATTTTCTGTGTTTTCCGGGATCAAAACGTCCTCGTCAAGTCGAACACCATTTTCTGATTATTTAGAGAACTCTGTTCAATAGTGTCGTTCTGACAAATTAATTTGTCCTCAAGGTTCACCACAGTAGTCTGAAATTCTTTACTCTTCGAATGTACGTTAAGCACTAGCTGCTCAAGACTTTTGAGTTGGCTTTCCATTTTAGCTAACTTTGTTTTAACCTTTTTTTCAAAAATAGCTAGATTCTGTGAAATGTTGTAAAATCCTTTTGATGCTAAAAAAAACCTGTATTAATTGATAACGGAAGATTTTATGCAAAATCATAGATTCCGTAACATTTGAATAGTTCCTTGATTCTGTGAAATGTTGCAAAATCCTTTTGAGGCTAAAATAAATGTCTGTATTAATTGATAATGGAAGATTTTATGCAAAAGCAAAGATTCTAAAACATTTGAATAGTTTTTTGATTCTGTGAAATATTGTAAAATCCTTTTGATGCCAAAACAAATCCGTATTAATTGATAATGGAAGAATGTAAGCAAAACCATAGATTCTGAAATGTTTGAATAGTCTCTTGATTCTGTAAAATGTTGTAAAATCCATTTAATGATAAAAAATATCCGTATTAATTGATAATGGAAAATTTTAGTTACATTCAAACTGATGAAGCATAGATTCTGAAATATTTTAATAGCGTATTGATTCTGTGAAATGTTGTAAAATCCTTTTGATTCTAAGAAATACCTGTATTAATTGATAATTGAAGATTTTGGTTACATCCAAACTGCAAAAGCATAGATTCCGAAACATTTGAATATGTTCTTGATTCTATGAAATGTTGTAAAATCTTTTTGATGCTAAAAATATCTGTGTTAATTGATAATATAAGATTTTAGATACATGCATACTGCAAAAGCATAGATTCTGAAACATTTGAATAGTTTTTTGATTCCGTGAAAAGATATAAAATCAATCTGATGCTAAAAAAAATATATCTTTTAATAATTGATAGTGAAAGACTTTAGTGAAATGCAAACTGCAAAAGCATAGATCCGGGAACATTTGAATAGTTTCTTGATTCTGTGAAATGTTGTATAATCTTTTTGATGCTAAAAAATATCCGTGCTAATAAAGAAGAAGTTTTACTATGAACACTATTTTTCTAATTGTAAAAAAAATGAAACTTGAATAATTTCCATATAAAAAATTCAGAGTAAAAAAAAGAAAAGTGCTACTATAAACATTATTTTTCTAATAGTAAAAGTCACGTGTAACATATCTATATCATTCTCATTTTGTATTTCGAAAATATTGAAAGTGATTTTTTTTTGTTTTAGGTATATTCCATCTCATTTTAAGACACGTAAAAAAAGTTGAAAAAAGTTTCTATGTTAAAAAAAGTATAAAAAGTTTAAAAAAAGTTAAAAACATTAAACTTAAAAAAGTATAATAAATGTGTGGAGGCTTAAAAAGTTAGGGGAGGGGGCATTGGGGTCCTTAGAGTTTGGGTCCTTGGTGGCTTGGGTCCTTGGTGGTTGGGGTGGTTGGGGTCCTTGATGGTTGGGATATGGATGTTCAAGGGCTGTCATATCATTGTAAAAAATATATACGGCTTTATTAGTTTCAACTTTATTTACCTTCCCCAGACTACACAATATTTTATATTAATTGTACTCCTCACTTGGTACTTGTGTATTATAGCGATCACACTTATACATTTAAAATTCCCGCGTTAAATATACTTAATATAGATTTCCTATAAAAGATGTAAATTCGATTTCATCCGAACCGAATAAAAAATATGTATCTCTTAAGTGGGTCATCATTCCCTCAGATTTACCTATTGTTGATATGTGATATATATTTCAAAATTTTTCTCTCTTCGGAAATTTAAATAAAAAAAATATTCATTTAATTGTCATTGTGGATTTATAACCCCATCACTACTTGACTTCTAAGGATGGTTCTGTAAGCGATTAAAATTAAAACCCATTCTCTTCGGAAATTTCAATATTATCCTCAAGACATCCCTCCGAATAAAAACAATAAATATCTCTTAATGGAGTCACCATACCCTCAGATTTACCCTTAATTGATAAGCAATTGATATTTCAAGCCTTTCTCTCTTTGTGAATTGAGATAATATTTTTTGTGATATCCAATGTGCATGAAATTATTTTGTAACATGTCCATGCAAGAATCATGTGACAAATTCGTGAAGACTCAATCTGTCAATAATCTCTAATCCGTCAATAGAATTCTAACGCCTCTCTCCCTAAAGTGGTCAAATAACTTCTCTTGGTGTTCTGGCTGGTGTCCAATTGTCTCCGATATTTGGTTGTGCAAGTTGGAGTATCGGGGTACTTACTACAAACCTTTGTCCTCACTGACAAAGGATTTCAAGTCTAGTGTGCTAACCAATCCGCCAGCGAGGGTAAACAATTCCGTTTCCATTACTTTCACGGAGATTAAGTTTTAGTAAAAATTGTAGAGCTGTCTCATCTTTACATATTACGTATTTTTGCTAAGTGGTTTACTTTTTATTCGCTCCTAGTACATTTGAGGGTAGAAAAACTTCCTTAGGCATTTGATCACGCAATTATTATAAAGAAAAATGTAAGGCAATGATGTAATTTCGAAATTGTGTGAAGTACTTTGCGAAAATCTCGCTGACAGAGACAAGACAAAATTATTCATTCCATCATAATGCGTAAGAAACAAACAATAGGTGTTATGTTTTGAGTTAAAGCTACATAGCCTTACTTTGTATTAAAAAAAAGAAGTTTTTTCGACTGAAAATAAGGAGCGACACATTTAAACTTGAAGTGAACAGAAATTATTCCTTAAATGAGGGGGGGGGAGCTGCCCTTTGTTAAAGAATCAGAGCAGTCTTTCTTACAGAGTCGTGACAAAAGGTCAGACTTTAGCCTAAGGAACGATGGCTTAGAAATGGGCAGCACCCCTTTTATACGTAATAATTTCTGTCCGTCTTAAGTTTTAGTGTTGCTCCTTACTTTCAGTTCAAAAAACTTTTTTTTTATTCAATTTATTACTGTTTTTAAAAATATGCCAGGAAATTCCCTTTCATCCCTCCCTTGTAAGAATTACCATGGAAAACTCCCCCGGAAACTTTCCTCTCCAAGGTAAATTCTCCCCGTGTAACCCCCCCCCCCTCGCAGAAAATACCCCCAAAAATTTCGGTATATTATCCAATAACAAATAGAGCTTGAAACTCCTAAATTAGGCTTCTCTGAGATGCTGAATTTAATAATGTGATTTTCATTTATATTATTCAACTTTTTGGAACTTTTTCCCCCTTTTTCCAAAATCTTGCAAATTTCTGCAGCCTCGTAGCTTTTTATGGGCAACATTAAACATAATAAACGTTAAATATTTGGACTCAGCACAAAAATCCAATTCTTTTGACGTATCAACTGGGTCAAAATTCTATTTTTTAGGTTTCAGTTGCTATTGAGCCGAGTCGCTCCTTATTTACAGTTTGTCACCACGAAGTGTTTGATATGCTGTATTAAAAAAAAAAGAAAATACAAAATGGGTTAACTTATACATTTTGGAGTAAAATACTTTGTATACACCCCACGTTTTTAAAAGTAGAGTCGACGAATTTTGAGGCCGTAAAAGGAATATACCCTCATTAACCTTGAAGAAAAATCTTGAGACACATAAAAAAAAGTTAAAGAATTTTGTAGACTGCATAGATATATTTGGGGCCAAATAACCATCGTACGGTGGAAAGGTATCCAAATCTGGAAAACCCTGGAAATATGTTTTCAATAGTTCGCTATCTTAGGGCAAAAATTGTAGCTTTGCGACAATGAAATGGCAGAATGCGGCACTTTTCTGCTGCGCGATTTATTTTGCTGCTTAATAAGGCACTATAACTTTAAATTTCTCTTCAAATGGCTGCGTTTCTCTTCTTATGTGACCGCTGGCTCAATACCATAAAGCTAAGAAAAAAAGAAAAAAAAACAGAAATCATGCATCCAGAATGAACCTTCTCAGGAATAATGTGAAATTTTGTGTCTTTCTAAATAGGAACTTGAAACCACTACTATAGGGGTTTTCACATATGTGTAGCTTTAACATATATTTGGCATACTTTCTAACCAGATCCCATCCCTTTTTGGTGATACTTACCCTTTCGCGAAATTTCACCAGTTTTCACGCTAATACAAGTAATTTCTGTAATTTCTGATTCACACATTTAAAATTAAAAATTACCATAGGTGAGAAAACAAATCTTTGTAAGCGTGCATATATACTGTAAACACAAATCTTTTATTTAGGGCTAGGGATCCTACTGACAAGGATTTTTCTCTTCTGGATCTTGTATCAGGACTAGCTCTTTTCCGTCCCCGATTGTCATTCTGAATTTCAGATATTGATCTGTACTTTCTATGCTGACTAAGTTGCTACTGACAAGGGTTGCTCTATATTTTCCATTTTTAGCTGCCTGTTTCACTGCCATGAGTGGTTTGATTATTTCACACAATCTGGAAAAAAAGTCAATATGGTTTAAGGGCAAAAGAGTACTCCTAGGTCTAACTTTCACTACACTAAATCGAGGTTCAAAAGTTGTAAAAAAAAACAACAGCTTATAAACTTGAACAGACTAATATTTGGTTCACCTGTCTCAAAACTTCTTACTTCTGCAGGTCCAAAACAGAATCCATGGAAAGGAACGTTAAAGTCCCCTTACTTTTTATATTCCATTTTCTTTCTTGTTTGTTCGTAGGAACTCATGTGAATTTTCCACCTACTTTGTCACAAAGCCTAAAACGTATTAAAAGTTTCATATTCCCGTGTCCCACAACCTTAGTAAAAGCTTACAACATTGTTTGAGAAATGCCACTCGTTATGGTCATTGTATATTATCATTTTTGTGCAAGTGTCTGAAAGTCTTGTATTTTAGCAGCTGAGATTTTTTTTGCTTTGGTTCGAGCTTTCTAGCAATTTCATTAGAAATATTCTGTCACTTTCATTTTTTCTTGTGTCTTAAATTGGCCAAAACTTTTAAGCGAAAAAGCAAATGGAAAATGTTAGCTTCTTATGTTTCACAACTCAAGTTAAAGCTTTTGTTCCACAACTTAAGCTATATATTTCATATCTGAAGCTCCTCTAAAACTTTCTACAGACGTATATTATGTCACTTTGATTTTTCTTGCAAGGCTAACAATGGCCAAAAAATTAAAATAAAGTGAAATCAAGAAGTGTTTTCCGAGTATCTCCTTAGCAAGTAATAACTTCCTAAGTTAACTTATTATATTAAGTATTAACTTAGCTCACAAAGTAGTAACTCAGCATTTCAGTTCTTCTCTATCCTTTTTTCGAGACTAATACAATTTATGGTCAATACATGTGCTTTTTTGTAAGTGTTTGAAAGTCTTCTGAATTAGTATGATATCGTTTTTGTGGTCTGCGAAGTGATTTTTGAGGATAATTCTACTGCTAAGTTTATGTCAATATTTCTTTTCTACACGTATTAGAAATAAAGAGTATATTTGTTTTTGTTCAATGTCCTGCAATTTTAGTGAAAACTAAGGACACTATTCAAAAATTCTATTTATTGTCAGTGCAAGTCCTTGTTTCTCTATGCGTTAATTCAGACTTAGTAGAGAGTAATCTGTTATCCATGTATTATTTTTTACTCTGCCAGCAGCTCCATAAAAGACGGATGATCATAATGATACGTGTAAGGGCTTTTATGATCGAACATTCTTAAAATTTAATGCCTCTTGTAAGTAAAAAACTGACCAAGAAGCAATCCTGATCTTTTATCGCTTTTTTTTGTAATTTTTTCACTGTTTATACAGAGTGTTTCTTACCGAGAAAAGTGGGCATGCACGACCTTTGGTACTGGGGTGGTACGTGTCGCGTAAAAATTTGAACAAAAATAGTCTAAAGATACAAATATGTAGCCTACTCTTAGAGGTGACGTGACAGATTTAGTCCCTGAGCATGGGTAAGAAGTAATCTAGATACAATATTTAAAACGAAGGCATCTCATATAAACTTTAATAGAAATTTTGGCATGTTATATCATTTTAAAACAAGTATCACACGAGTACTTTGGTTTGCGTAATTGCAGGGCCCTAAATTTGTAATGCAATATATCCTTTGATTAAGTTTTGATTAAAAATCTTCTTATAAAAAGAGGTTTTTCAAAGAAAAGTAAAATTCTATATTAAACCAAAAACAAGCAGAAATATTTCAAATTTAATTTCAAATTAAATTTCACATAAAATTTCAAATTTAAAACAAACAGAGATTACAATACACTAATAAATGAGACCAAAAACGAAACACGATATTATAAAAAATAATAAATTCAAACTTAAGCAATAAGAAACAACTACAAGCAGGTCTGGGGCTATTACCCCTTAATTGGGATTCTAGCCTCCTAAAAGCTAGAGTGTATTTTTCGTTTTACTGAAAACAAAATATATTTTAAATGTTGTCTCTTACACGAAATCACTAAATAAAAACTACCAAGACTTCGATGAATCAATATACTTGTATGTTAAACAGTCACCCTACTTTCATTAGATATTTTCACTATTCTTGATAGTTATGTTTATTCTCTTCTTTTTTTTTAAGTTGTTACAAATGAAAATAATACTGTTCGAAATACATCTCCTTCTTAATGAAGTGCAAAAGACATTCTAGTCGTTTAGAGGTGTTGAGAGAAAGGAAAGAGGGTACGTAGCATCATTTTATTTTCAAACCTTGATTGGCGCTTACTTGTACTTTCAGCAGGACCAGATATCGTCCGCATAACTAACTATATAAAATTAAAATCTTTCACATGAATTAGTTTCGCAGATAAACTTGAATACATATTGTGTGTATGCCATCCCTTCCTTTGCCCCTGTTCCTTTGTTTTATCTATTTTATTTTATTTTATTCGTCTGAACAACTTCTAATAAAATTATACAATGATTTGAATCTAAGCCCCAAAAAGTGCACAAACCTATAAGCTATATGCCAAGTCTAAGGTCTTTAAAAGGTTTACACTACAAAATGAGTTAAGTGATATTTATATATTTTGACTAATAGTTCCTTTTAGGTCTTTAGAAAAAGAGTACATTGACCATCCAGCAAGAATTTCTTAAAATATTCGATTATAAATTACGATCAGCAGATATAAGTCTCAGTATCGTTGGTTCTGCTACAGTCTCTTCTTGGAGAGTTGTTTCACTCGAGTCGAGTAAATGTTTTCAAAGTTATGGTCTTCCAAGCTCTTTGTATATTTGCTTTAGTTTTTTCCTGTGATTCTGAACGGTAAAGAAACTGATGATAGTAATTGTAGTACAAAAAAAGAAGCAAATTGATGTAAACTTCTTTTTTCAAGTTAATTAGAAAAAAAAATTAAAAGTCAAATTTTTCCTTTCAAAATCTCTACAAGTCCTTGATAAAATTATTAAACTTGAATGTTCCGTTTTCTTAGACAAACAGAAATAGAATTTGTATCATAAAGCTTAATTCAGGAAGCCTAGTAAAAAAAAGAAGCAGCAATCACAGATTATAGTGCCAGATCAGGGCAATAGACAGAAGCCAAAATCAATGCCCTTATACGTTTCTTGTTGCCATAAAAGCTAAAAATATTTAATATGGAAGAGATAGGCGAAAGGTTTTCTATAACCATAATAATAACCGTATAATCATACAACCTGGAGGTTCCCTCTTTACCATAAGCTTCCCAGACTTCCAGCCTTTTAGGTATCTTTTTTATTATCCTGCTTTAATATTATAACAAATTAAAAAAAAACTGCAAGAAACAAAATTGTTTGTAGTAAACCGCAAACCGCCTTCAAAAGGCCTAGATGCGTACCTGTTTGTGGTAATTTTTGTTCTTTATAAGTCTAAATTGTTAATCATTCTAATTTATGTTAGCTTTGGGTCTCATTCATTTATTGACAGTAATTTATATACATTGTAACTTTTAATTATTTAAGAATTTATATCTGCTCGTCATTGGTTTTATGTAGCTTATAACTTTTTTATGAATAACTTAATTTTTAGAAAATTTTCCCTTAATTTATTTATTTTAACTTTTAATTGACATATATTTTGAAATGGCAAGTAAACGGAATGTCTTTGAAGTTTTTTTTTGGATTTTTATGCTTAAGAATAAAAATTTGGACAAATATTTTGCAACAAATTTTAGTAATATTTTAGCTATAGAATTACAGGTATATGGGGAGGCAGAATGTTGTTCGAACGGATTGTAAATATTCGTAAATTTGCTTTCTGTAAGGGTGAATCCTTACCCACTCTCCTCCTTTACAGACTTGAATATAGGCCTAAAAAAAAATAAAAAATTAATATGTCAAAAATCAATGCAGTCAGATTTGTTATCTTATTGAATTTGCTTAGTTTACTCTGCAATTTTAATTGAGGTGTTTCATGGACTCAAAATTCTAAATCGGATAAGTAAAAACATTTCTAATTTGTCGCATTAAGAATCGGTAAAAACCACATTTTAAAGAGTTCGTGGTAACCAACTGTAAGTAAGGAGCGACCCAGCTTAATAGTAACCGAAACTCTAAAAGACTGAATTTCGATACCAATGGATATGTAAAAAGAATCAGCTTATTATGATGGTTTAAATATATAAGTTATTAATTTTAGTCCTACCCATCAAAGGCTACATGCCTGAGAAAATTTCTAAGATTTTCAAAAAAAGAAGGAAACACCCCTAAAAGTCAAAGAATCTTAATGAAAACCACACCATCAGATTTAGCGTATTACAAAACCCTACTTTAGTCTAACTCCTATCTGCAATGAGGCGAAATTTTGAATTTTTTGCCAGAAGAAAGATCACGGATGCGTGTTTATTTATTTGTTTGTTTTGCTTGTTTTTCCCCAGGGGTGATCGTTTCTATCCAGTGGTCCTAGAATATCGTGAGGTGGCTCAATCCAACAAAAATTAAAAGTTCTAGTGCTCTTTTTAAGTGACCGAAAAATGGAGAGCAACTAGGCCCCCTCCCACGCTCGTTTTTTTCCCGAAGTCACTCGATCAAAATTTTGAGATAGCCATTTTGTTCAACATAGTTGAAAGGCCGAATAATTCTGCTTTTTCAGACAAAATGATCCCCAACAACCCCTGGTGAAAGGTCTTTAAGTTAAAAAATTTGCCCGTTGTTTACGTATAGTAGTTGTTATTGGAAAACATGCATAATTTTTTTTTGGTGGGTGGGGGGGGCAATGTTTCTGATGTGGGGATTTTCAAGAGGAGATTTTTCCATGGGGAGTTAATTTTCCAGGAGGTGAATTTATTATGGAAAATCCTACACTGGGAGAATTTGCCAGAATTTCTAGATAAAACTCTTCTTATGTCTTGCTTTCTCTTTGCCGAGTCAATTTTACGCGTAGAGATGGAGTAATTGTCCAGGGTAAATTTTCATCAAGATTGAATTGTATAGAGTATATACCCGTTGGGAGGAGGGTTTTTCCCATGCAGATGGAGCCAGATTTCCTGGCATTATTTAAAAAGACCAGAAATTAAAATTAAAAGAACAATTTTTTCAAGTGAAAGTAAGGAGCAGCATTAAAACTTACAAAGACAAAAATATTACGTATATAAGGTGGATTGCACCCTTCTCAACACCTTGCTCCTTACGCTAAAGTTGGAATTTTGTCCCAATTCTCTAAGAACGAATCCTGAAAGACAAAGTTCGTTTAATTAGAACAATGAGCAGCTTTTTTATAAGTACTAGCAAAGTTTAGCGTGAAGAACTAAGTGCTGAGGAAGGGGGCAACCCCCCTCATATAGGTAATAATTTCGATTCTTTTAATGTTGTTCCTTACTTTCAGTTTAATTTTTTTTTCAATTTAATTTCTTACAAAATCAGTTGTGCTTGTTAGGTTACCTTTTTTCCAATATACTTACCCTAAAAGTTACACCTCAATTGACGCTAAGAAGGTTATTTCAGGATTCCTAATATTGCGGGACAGAGATTAGATATCAGAGGACGTACCTGTGGTGAAATTGAGACATTTGTTTTCAGGAAATAGCTAAGAACAAAACTCGAAGAGTTTTGGGAGATATGGTCCATCCATCCCCCTAATTCGTTAGTTCTGAAGACTCATAGATCCCCTTAGCTTATTTTCATGCCTAAGAGGAAAATTCTATTTTCCGAACGCTTTCTACCAGTTAATGGACAATTATCTCACTAGGCTGCTAGAAGCTGCACCATCAGACGAAGCACATGAAATTACGGGAAGGACTCTGAATATGCATGATGCAAAACCCCCTCGGTAGTATTTCCATGATTATTTCTTAAATACATTCAAAAGGGTTTAGCAGTAGTGTGGGCATAGGGGCTTACAGTACCGAATGTACCATTAAATGCCTCATAATACAATAATGCATTTAAATGGGGTAGTAGGGGGCTCTATGACTTGAAGAGGTCATGGAACCCTTTTGTTATACAATAATGCGTTTCGGCGAGTTGTTCGGGTGCTATGATTTCAAGGGCTCATGGTACCCTTTCATAATACAATGATGCATTCTAGTGACTAGCATGAATTCTATACTCATTGTCTCTTTCATAAGGCAATGCCTTCCAGTGATTTAATATGCTCTTATTATTCTTATAGGTTCAAACAACGTCATTACCAGGACCCACTATATTGAGATCCTGTAATCGTCATAAGAATTCCGTGAAATTTCGACCCGAAGTGAACACAAGGGGGGTTTAAGTGTGGGGCTGGGTCCGGCTAGTGTGGCTCCCACTGAGTTTAAATTTGACAGTTTTGTGCGGAGTCTCGGCCTTGATATAGATTATAAATGGGTCAAAGAGTTGCCACCTAGCGAAGTCACAACAACTCCCGCCATGGACAAGGATTTAGGGGAGTAATGTGGTGCTGGCTTGAATCCAGTGTTACCTAAATTGTATTTAGAAGATACCACTTTGCGTAACATTCAAGTGTATAGGGCTTAGTTCGGTGACCCATTCAATTCCCTAACATGTGGTAGTATTCATACGGATCCCATTTACACCGCAAACTCCTATGTAAGCATGATTTGGGCACTTCTTGAAAACCTTATGCGGGATGCGGAAGGACGGGACAGTATAAAATCATCCATCACGCCTAAAATCATTTTTAAATACAAGTTCAGATGAGTTGTGCAAGCATCACATACAAACAAAAGCCCACACGCTTCATCTTGAACTGCATAATTTTAAGGGTCTGTTTTCGGTTTGAGTGGGTGATATGTTGAATAGGACGGAGGGTTACAGTGAGAATAGAGTGGGTTATTTGTTTTGTTGATTGAAAAATTAGAACTTAATATAACTAAATTTAAAAAAGGATTTGTTTTAAGAGGTGGGGGGAAAGCCAACTTTAAAAAATATAATGTATATTTGAGGGGTACCAAGCGTGTACAGCACTTTCCTTTTGACACTGACTTGGAGTGTTTCAAATATTCCGTCCTTATGGCATGGCTTAACCCCGAGAGAGATTCTGTCAGTAAGAAAATGTTGGAGGCCTGGGCAGTTAATGGCACTGGGGAGGGGTCTCAGTTTCATAAAGTATATTTTAATTGTTTAAAGGAGCACTATCCAATTACACTCAAGGGAATTGACATTTTTGTCAATTTAATATTACATCCATTTAAATTATTGGGGTTACAGTTTTACAGTTTGACGAAGAATATGAAGAAAGGGAATTAAGTCATAAAAAGGGAGTAATATATTCCATAAGGGCACTGTCCATTGAATCAGTGAAACACTGGGTATTGCTTCTTTACGAGTGTACCAAAGATCCTGATTGAATTTGACATTTCTTTCATATCCCCCATATTAGAAGGGTTTTAAATGAGGGTAAATATTTTAATCAAGGGAAACCCTGCTATTACTTCCCAATGTGTCTATCAAGATTCTGTAGTGATTTAAAATTAAATAAAAACTTGAAACACTGCAAGCGTCATGGGTATCAGCCTCTGGAAACAGTTTCAGGGGCAAAAGCCACCTTGTGGTTCAAAAGCTTTCATAATACGCTGTTGCAGAGCAACAAGGTGTCATTGGACATTGAGGTTGTGCTCACAGATGTTCCGATCCGTCAAATTTGAATTGTGTTAAAGAACAAGAAGCCATTGCAATCTCTTTTGCGCATGCGCGAAGATATTCAAGTAATACCATGCAATTGGTAGATTTTGTTGCGGAGAGGATTGTATTGGCACAGCTATAGTTGCTCTTATTAAAACAGCAAATGAGGCAATTTCAGGGCTGCGCCATGCACATCATCCAATGAATCTACAACCAGAAGACGAGATGACTATTAAAAATCTAGACATTCTGGTTTTTTAAAAAGAAAATTAATGATGGGATGCGAAAGTCTGCGATCATGACCATTAAGGGCAATGAATTTTATCAAGAAGAAGTAACTTTCGGGAGTGGCGCATAAATCGTGTAATTTAAATGTTAGTCAGCAATACTTTTTACCGGTTTACATGCACAATTCCAACTACAATTTGAAATTCATATTACCAGTGTAGGCACGATTGCAGAAAGGTGAAGCTGTAGATGGTGCATTGATAGATGGTTCTTTTTCATATAGTATCATACTGAAATCATCTGAAAATTTGCTGGTCTTAGAACTTAAATAGCAAGAAATTGATAATGGTAAAGCGTACTTGAATAATATCCTTTTCCTAGATTCCTTTAGGTTTTTCCCCAGTTCCATAAGTCAAATGATTCAATTACAGAAAAGCGATGACTTTAATAGTTTCCCCTCCCTCAAACACCACTTTCCAGATGAGTAACTGTATTATTTATTAACTTGTAAGGACCTATACTCGTACGTGTACTAGAGTTCCGCCTCAAGGTTAAGTGAGGAAAAATTACCACCCATCACAGAGTTTTTAGATTCACTTCGCGATCGTAAATGCACCACTGCCAATTATGAATTTGCCAAGAGAGTTTAGACAAAGGGAGGCAAGTGATGTTTTGACGTTGTTTTATATTGTCAGTAAGACACGGACAAAATTCGAGAAGAATGTGGGCTGGATTTAGGGTTTTATTTTTCCACTCTTCATCTGGTGATGGATTTAATTCTTAAAATTAGTGAAGAAGAAATAGGTCTGATCGTCGACGTGGATCAGCATGTTTGTAAAAAGAGATCCACAAGGGGAAGGTATGTTATTCACTGAGATTGTATCCCTGAACCCGACACGAATGGACTACGCACCGGTGAAAAGTCGAACGCCGTTTTCTTGGATATGAATTCCCTTTATTCGTCGGCAATGTCTCACCTTTATTTACCGTGTGGGAATTACCAATGGATTGATAATCGTTCTGCTCCAGATTTCCTCAACATTCACATTGTTGAGGAAAATGAACCAAACGGAGTTTTTTTTCGAAATTAACGTTGAAATACCCTTGAAACTTCATTACTCGGTAAAAGACTTTGTTTTACCTTCCATTAACAGATCTATGGAGTCCCTACACTTTATCTTTGGTAGAGCATAAAGTTATGCATTGGACACCTTAACAAAAAATCTTATTGCCGACCATGAGCCAAAACGGTATATTGTTGTACAACACGTTCTTTTGCGGTCGATGCTGGCCGATGGTTTCAATGTCACAAAGATTCGTAGAGACCTCAAATTTGATCAAAAGCCTTATATGAAGACGTTTGTTGACACTTTTTTGAATAAACGGTCTCAAGCGAAAACAAAGGTCTAAAAAGAGATCTTTAAACTCATTTTAAATTCGGCCTTTGGTAAGATATGTGAGAGTGTGCATTAAAGGGGTCGTTGTGACGTTGTAACCGACCAAAAGAATGTGCACGAATAATTGCGGATCTAAACTTCACATCATTCATGATCATAGCCTCCAATATGATCCTTTTACATAGCAAAAAGAGAAACGTAGTACTAAATAAAAACATTGCCGTTGGTAGTGCCATTTTAGAAATTTCAAAAAAACTCATGTTGGAGTTTTATTACAATGTTTGTAAGCGCAAATGGCCGGGGATGGGACAAGTTCAAGTGTTTTATGGAGACACAGATTCACTCATATTGAAAATCAAAACAGATAATCTGTTACAAGATTTGGAAAACGGAAAGTATATTAGCTTCCGGATGGATTACACTAACTGGGATGACTCCTTATTTTAGGAGCTGGTAAAACCCCAGGCCCCAAACCAGTTGTTCAAATTAAAATCCGAGACGGGGAGCGACTTGGTATCACATGGTGTATTTCCCAGTCCAAAGGAGTACTGTGTGGAAACGTACAATGATACTACCAAAAAAGTCTGCAAGGGGGTAGAAATAGTAAAAAAGGCCGTTAGTCGCTATCATGACGTTGAAAAACCTACATGAACATCGACACTTATTTCCGTACTAGCCAATTCAAAATAAGAGCTTAGGAAAACAATACTCAAACATGACATTGACAAGGAATTTATTACTCTCTTGTTGGAACTTTGTTTAAATTTAACGAAAGATAATGTTCAATTGTCAAATGGTATTAGACAACAGACCAAGCAACATTGTTCACTTGTACGTGCTCTAACTTGGAAAAAGAAAGCAAAATTGTAAAAGAAAACGTCTTGTTCAAGTGGGTGGTAATTTCTTTTCATGGTTACTACTAAAAATCACCGGACTTGCAAACAATATTCTCTATAAATGGCTAAGCCTTATAAATTGACACCACTTGGACTTGCTCTTTCACCCAAAGAGCACTTTGAAGATAATCTTGATAAATTCATTAATAATGAAACAATTTCCGATGATGAAATACTAAGTTTGCATCAAAACGCCCTTGGACGTGTCAAAAACATAAACCTCAAAAACTCCAGACATTATTAATGTCTTCAGTGGGTATCCACGAATCAAAATCAGAGTTGTATTTTAGCCATTGGCTGTTAGCCCGTGATAACAGCCAAATAAAAGTTTGTGGGTTTATAATCAAAGTAGTCGGTATCTTCACAATGACGTCGTAAAAACCAGACTATTTTATTAGTCTAGCAATTGAAGCGTAGAATAGGTTCTTCTACCCAAAACAATTTAAAACCACGACGATACCAGTTTCTTAAAAATAAACTGAACTGAAGTTTAGGGTTTTTCACAATCATGCAAGGGTAAGTATTTTCCAATTGATCACATTTATGATAATTCCAGAAAGTCATCATCTAAAATTAACCATTTTTTAAATTTTTTTTATTCCAATATTCACGGCGCCAGGTACTTCAAAGTGTCTGATATGCCGCTATTCATTTACCTCTTTCAATGGCCTCGAGGTTTTAAATGTCTATTGAACCTTCTTTTGTAGGTGTCAACAGAGGGATTTGCAGGGGTAATATCCCCAGGAAGATCGTTCCAGATAGAAGTGCAACGCCGGATGAAGGTGTTCCTCAAGTACTCGGTTTTCGGCGTATCCTCCTTTAGATAATTGGACCGAGCTGTGCGCCTTCGTGTCTGCCTTGTCGGCTGGACAAAGGAGGGCACGATTTGAGAGAGCTCGTCTGAGGGAGGCGAATTCATGTTTTCAGAGCCCCAGCAAACAGCAACAGCGTTTTCGGAATACCAGCAAATAGCGGGCATCCATATTCAACTATGGGTCTGATGCAAGACTTGTAGAGTGGGATGATCGAGCTTGATGGAAGAAGGTTTTTGCAGCAAAGATTAACTCCCAGCTTTCTTGCGCAGGAGGCTCTCACCCGATCAAGGTGGTTGTTCCAAGAGAGATCGGTGGAAAAATGAATCCCCAGTAGACGAAGCTCGTCGACTCATTTTATAGCTTCATTTTTGAAGGTGAAACTGGGGTGTTCACGTGGCTTCTTTGATCGGGTAATTAGAAGCTCCTTTGTTTTCGATGCATTGAAGTTGATCAACCATGCATCAGACCAAATTTCAATTTTCAAAAGATCCATCTGTAGGCAAAGGGAGGCTTGTGTTGGGTCTTCGTGTTTAGGGACGGCTGAGTGTGTCGTGGTATCGTCGGCAAAGTGATGCAGAGGGTTTGCGAGGTTGTCTCCCATGTCGTTTATGTAGATAAGGAAGAGCGTAGGTCCCAAGAAACTGCTTGAGGTACCCCTGCTTTCACTGGATATTCGCGGGAAATAAACCCGTGAAGAACAACCCGCAGTGAACGATCGGAAAGAAAGCTCTCAATCACTTTTAACAGACATCCACAAACACCATACACATAGAGTTTCTTTAGCAGGCCACGTTGCCATACTCTGTCAAAATATTTCGCAATGTCGAAGGATATTAGCCTGATGTCGTATTCCATTGCCAGTAGTTCTATCCACTCCTGATACTGGGCCACTAGGCAGTCTAATGTTGAGCGTTTCCGGCGGAATCCATATTGGCGATTGCCTAGAAGGTCATTTGATTCCAGTTACTGATGAAGTGTTTTATTGGAGACGCTCTCATAGACTTTGCCAACACAGGAGAGAAGGCTAATAGGCCTGTAGGAGCCCACGCTCGTTGAATAGCCTTCTGGTTTTAGAGTAGGTATAACATGGGCGGACTTCCATGTTCGTGGGAAGGTTCCGGAGCAAAAGCACAGCCGGAAAAGCAATGACAAGGGTCAAGCTAGTTTGGCATTGCAGAACTTGAGGACAACATTTGGTATGTTGTCAGGACCCTGGGCTTTGGTCACATCCAGATGTTGAAGAATGCGAAGGATCCTGGAAGCAGAAAAATTCACGCGTTCCAGGACAGTGGCGGTTCGGTCGGAGAATTTTGACACTTCTCTACTGGCACATCATTTAGAATTTCTGGTACGTTATCGTCTAGATTCGAAAATTCGGCAAAAGCCTTAGCAAGAGCTTAAGCCTCTGCCTGTGGATCTCGTACCACTGTCCGGTTAATCTGGAGAGAAGGAATTGCGGTCCCCTTGGACGTCAGTAAAGCCTCCTTGACAATTTTCTACCAACTCTTTGCCGAAGCAAGTTGAAGCTTGGTGGCGAATTTCTCCTTATACTGAACCCGGGACAGCCGAATCGCTCGAACTGCATCTTTGCGCGCATTTTTGAATGCAATTCTGTCCTCTTCGCTCTTTGAAAGTAGCCATCGCTTGTGTGCCTTTTGCTTTGCTCGGATTGTCTTCTTACACTGGGCGTTAAACCAAGGTTTGTCCTTACTGGACACCTGGATCCACTTTGAAGGGATATGCTTTTCGACAGAGTCAACTATGGCCTGCTGGTACTTATCTGCAGCTCTCTCTGGGCCTTCCAGGAGGAAGGCCCTCCACAGCTGAGAAAAAAGAGTGTTTCTCAAACCGTTCCAATCACCTCTTTTGTATAGCCAAAATGTACGTTCATGCTTTACTGGAGGCGGAATACGTAGGTTTCCACCTGCAACAACGGCAACGTAGTCACTGGTGAAAGCATGAGCGTCTACCTTAAAGGAGTCAGGGTGATCTGTAAGGAACAGGTCAAGACGAGATGATCCGTTTGGGCCGTGATACGTGTCGAAATCGACAAGTTGTTCCAGCCCGTAAGAGAGAGATAGATCATACAAGTCCAACCCTTCCCTATTAGTATTTTTGCTGCAAAGCCACACGCTATGATGGACGTTGAAGTCTCCATAAGGGATAATGGCAGGCTTAGCGTACTTGCCCCGAATATATTCAAGGGAGGTTTCAAGGTAGCTGGTAATGTGGTAAGCTGGAGGGTTGTACACGGTACCGACAATCACGGATTTATTTGGGAGGGTCACCCTGACCCACAGAGCTTCTTCACCTGCTGAATCTAGTATTTTCAGGCAAGAATAAGGTATATGGCTCCGTGTATAAACAGCGACACCTCCTCTTCCGTATTTAGCGCCGTCAGTACGCTCTTGATCCCGACTGAGGAGCGTGCATCCCTGTAGGGCAACCTCACTGCTCTGAATTTCTTGGTTTAGATTGGTTTCAGTGATGTACATGATAAATGGCCTGACCGAGTTCAATAAATGTAGGAACTGGTCAAACTTAGATCTGAGACCTCGTATATTGCAGTGGGCTACCGTAAACAGGAGAATTTGCGTAATCTAATTTTAATAGATTACGGAAGATTTTCTGGTTCTCAAACCTAGCCATTTTAGCACTCTCATTGCCAAATACAGACTAACCGTTTTCTATTTGTTCTCTTGAATATATTTCACCAGCGCATTTAATCCATCTTGTATTCTCTGTACATCCACTATATTCCCCTTAGCCGCAAAGTATAATTGTTCTTCCAACTTGAATTTGCTTAATGTTATGACATATCAAGCATCCATCTTGTGCCATTCTAGTGTTATTTTGGAACCCCTAGTAATTTCCACCGCTACTTTAGGCACTCTAGGTCCCGTTCCATCAAAACTTTCAGTATTCAATAATGTATAAGTGTCCATTTTTGGATGTAGATTGCCAAACTTCCAGAAAGAAACTGACTCTCGATCAATAAAAATCACTTCTACCACCTGGAAACAAGTTTAGACATGATTTCATGCAAGCATCTAGGGTTTTTAATAAAAAAAACATCATGGGAGTCATTAAACTGGAAACATGTTTAGATACAATTCCTTTAAAAATGGCCGCCTAAGGCTTTTAGTAGAAAACATCATGGGGGTCATTAAAACACCCCCACTCCTGGAAAGCCCTCTAAGGTTTTTAATAGAAAAGCATCATGAGTAAATTAAAAACACCAAGAATTTCGTTTAGACATGTATAGGGAGGAAACATCTGGGAATTTTGCCTAGAAACAGTGCTCCGTTTAAAATCCTATGCTTTTTTCCCTATGGATGACTTTAAAATCCTATGCTATTTTCCCTATGAAGTCAGCTCTGAAGTCATAGGGCTTCGGTAGAAACAGCTGACCGCATTGTACTGGTGAGAGAAGCTCCCCTATTATTACTACATGTCCTTTATCCAGACCACATTCCGATTAATCATCTAAAAAAAAAATACTGAAACACTTGGAATCGAGGAATTCTTGCCAGGTGACCGT